>PVIU01004352.1:0-128417 GCA_004026605.1 Ondatra zibethicus | reverse complement strand
TAAATTAAACAGCAGTAAAATGCCCGATAATGACATGGTAGGAAACCATAGGAGGGAAGTTAAATATAAGCTTCCAGAAGAAAATCTTCTTTCAGGAAGGCACTCAAAAAATAATCATTTAATTATTGAATATAATCAGTCATTTATCTATATAAAGTAGTTTAAAATGCCATATTTTATGAGTATGTGTTATGTAATGAGTGTTTAAATAAGACTTTTAAGTATCAAACATGTGTTGATTAAATATTAAATTTTATACTACCATATATTGCTTAACAATTAAAAGTAACAAAATATGTCTTATCTGAAGATTTCTTCTATATTAAGATAAATGGAAATTTAAATCTATAAGCCAAATTAAAGTAAGGATTATTATTTAAGCAAAATATACATAGGAATAACTTAATAGACTATAAATTTTCATAATAAAACTGGAGTGGTAGAGTTTAAATACATATTCTATTATGCATTATTCATTCTGCATATAAATAGCTAAGATTTATGACACTCTGACAAGTCCAAAGCATTTTGTATTCTCTACCTATCTCATGTACACAAAACTCTGAGTAGTTATTATCCTTATATCACCCATATAGAAATAAGATAGAATTTTCCAGAACCATCTAACCTGACTGAATGGACAAGAGACTGAAGGTATTTATGCCTCTATGATACCAGTTCCTTAATCGTTACTCCACCACACAAAACAAGCACATTTATTTTTCCTAGAATTTCTTTAGCTACTCATTTGACTGATGTGTGTGTGTTTGTGTGTGTCTGAACATGCTCACACACATGTGTGTGTGTTTTTAGCAGACACTAAAATTTTCAAAAGGTCTTGGTTGATTTAATCAATTGAATAGCTCTGTCTTGTACATATGTCACCAATAATATACTAAATAGCAGAAATAAAGCAATAAACCAGCCAAATAAAAATTATCCTCTTAATCTACTACTTAAGTTAAAAGAAAATTTTCTTCTTAACTGGAAACTTCTAATGAATTTCTCAACATATTATAAAAGACAAAATCAAACTATAAAAGAAACTATATTAGCAATGTGATGTAGCTATATAGGAAAATAACCAAATGATTCTACATAGTGACTGCAAACTTTTAGGAATAAAGTTCTACTCTGTTTACTTATACATGCATATTTCCCCTTGATTTGTAACTAGTAACTTCTAAAATCAAGCCTAAAATAAGAAAAGTTCCAGAACATTCTGAGCTAGAATCCTCATGCATAGTCTATTTCTGTCCTCTACTTTTATCAATGAGAAGGGTATGCACAAAGATCATAAAGTGCCAGATTGTTTCTTGCAATTTTTTGTAATGTTGCCCTATCAAAAAGGCAATTAATCACATAATGTTTATCACTGCAGAAACTATCATTGCCAAATTAAGATGAGAATTACATATGTATGCAAATTTTTAAAATTGGATGTAATATGCTATATATAGTCTGACTGTATGAATAAATCCTAAATACACATGAATCAAATTTATGAACACAATATATGTTTGTATACACAAACATATACACAGAAATACAGATCAAACTCATGTATAAATATATACTTAATTATACTCACATATACATGTATACTCATGTATACATGTAACTCATGTATACATATGTATTTAATTATGGAGTATAACATAGGCATAATCTAGCATTTGCTATATAAGTTGCAAAATAAAGAACTTTTACACTACAGTCAATAAAATATTTTAAGGTAATTACAATTTTTTCTTAAATTTGTGGTTAATATATATCCATGAAAATTCAGCTCTGAAAAATATTACTAGTTCATGGAAAATAAAAATAAATTATAAATTTTATTTGTAAAAAAAGAAGTGTAAATATACTATTTATAAAGCTGAAGATAGGAAGAAAACGCATATGTAAAGAAATGATATTTCACAGCATAATTTTAGCTTAATATATTTTTAGTTAATGTTTTTTAGTTAATATAGTCCCCTGGTATCAAAATTATTATCTAAAGTATATTTACAGAGGCATAGGAAAGCTGTTTTCTACTTTTCACCATTATTGAATATGGAGTCATAGATACTGAACAGCTTAGACTGTGTTCTCTCTAACTTCCTGATAATCTTTGTACTATTACTGTGACAATCTCTTAGTGACAAACTGATTCTGTTGGTTATACTTGTCTCCTTGGTTCCTGTTCGTTTATCCAGATTTTCCATATCCCGCCATCTCTCGGTTTTTGTTTTCTTCATTGCCTCCATTTCAGTTTTCAAGTTTTGAACTGTTTCCGTTACCTGTTTGATTGCTTTTTCTTGGTTTTCTAAGGTATCTTTGAAGAATTTATTAATTTCTTCTTTTTGTTAGTTTTCACATCCCTTTCTTTAAAGGAGTTTTTCACCTCTTCTTTAAAGGTCTCTATCATTTTCATAATGTTACGTTTAAAGTCAACTTCTACTTTTTCTGTGATATGTTCCTCAGGTTTTCCTGTTGCATACTCTCTGGATTCTGGTGTTATTATGTTGCTTTTCAGGTTGTTGGATGAATTCTTGGATTGGCGCCTGCCCATCTCTTCCTTCGAATGTGTTCAGAAGAGTCTCAGTGGCTTGGTCCCTCAGTCCAGATGTATCTGCCTGCAATGAATCAGGGCCCCTTGCTGTCTTAGGACCCTGCAGTCGGTCAGGATGTATCTGCTGTCTCTGGATCACGGCCCCCTGTGGTCCGGATGTCTCTGCTGGCCCTGGATCAGGGCTCCTTGCTGGCCCAGGAACTTGCAAGTCAAAAGGGCAGGGCAGGCTTAGTGAAAGTTGCCAGCTCTGCTCCACTCTGCTCCATGGGACAAGGGGACCCCTGTAGCCCTGGGCTCACCCTTCCCCCAAAGCCACAGCCCGGAAGCAGGCTGAGTTAGGGAGTAGCTAGGACCTCGCAGATGGAAAGGGTTGCCCGGGGGCAAGCTGGGGTGGGATAAGCAGAAAAGCCAGTAGAGGGGGGACCCTAAGTGTCCAGAAAGCCTTGGGGATGGGCTGGGACCCTAAAATTTGTAATTAAAGAGTCCCCCAGGTAAAAGACATAAAGGGCTCACAGGGAACAGCTGAGACTAGACTCTCAAAGAAAGTTCAGTTGTAAGAATGGAACTTAGCAATTTTAGAAATGCCAATGCCTGGTGATGGCCACCAGAAGCAACAGCTACAGTGAAATAAAATAAGTTATAAAACATCTGTGCTTATAAAATGTTTTATATTGTTGAGGTTTGGATCTTAAAAATTTAAAGATCAATAGTTTAAAGAAATGTCTCCCTCTATTCAAGGACTGAACAGACTTAAAAATATATATAGCCTCATTATCTTTTCTAACTTTGTTAAACTTATTGTATTTAGATAAATAGAGTCATATACATTAAGACACTGTGAAAGAACTTAATCTAAGAATAATAGCGATAGAGGAAGGAGATAAACTTCAGCTCAAAGGCACAGAAAATATACTCAACAAAATGAAAGTAAACATTCCCAACCTAAAAAGTATATACTTATGAAGGCAAAGATGCTTATAGAATACAAAATAGACTGGACCCAAAAAAGTAAAAAAAAAAATCCCCCTTGACATATAATAATTAAAATTCAAAACATACAGAACAAAGAAAGAATATTAAGAAGTGTAAGGGAAAAGGGTGAAGTAACATAAATAGTCAGACCTATCAGAATTACACCTGACTTCTCAATGGAAACTATGAAAGACTGAAGGTCCTGGACAGATGTGCTGCAGACACTAAGATACTATGAATGAAAGCCCAGACTATTATTCCCAGCAAAATTTTTAGTCACCATTGATGGAGAAAATGAGATATTCCATGACAAAAACAGATTTAAACAATACCTAATCACAAATCCAGCCCAACAGAAAGTAACTCCAATGAAAACTCCAAATCATGAAAGCTAGCTCCACACACAAAACACAGGCAACGGATAACTTTACACCAGGACACAAAACACTACTATCAAAATTTAGCAAGAATTATTAATCACTGGTCATAAATATCTTAATATCAATGAACTCAATTCAGTGATTAAAAGACACAGGCTAAGAGAATGGATATAAAAACATGATCCATCCTTCTGCTGAATACAGAAAACACACCACAATCTCAAAGACATACATTACCTCAGAATAAAGGGTTGTGAGATTTTCCAATCAAATGTACCTACGAAACAAGAGGGTATAGCGATCCTAATATCTAACAAAATAGACTTCAAACTAAAATTAATCAGAAGAGCTAGAGATGAACACTTTATACACATTACAAGAAAATTCCATCAAGATGAAGTCTCAATTCTGAACATCTATGTCCCAAATACAAGAGAACCCACATGTGTAAAAGAAACATTACTAAAGCTTAACTTGCACATCAAATTCCACACACTATTAAGTACTTCAACACCCCACTAACCCCAATGGACAGGTCAACCAGATGGAAACATAACAGAGAAATAAGAGAACTAACAGATGACTCAAATGGACTGAACAGACATCTACAGAACATTCCAAACACAAAATAATATACCTTCTTCTCAGCACCTAGAGAAACTTTCTCTCAAACCAACCACATACTCAGTAACAAAGCAAACCTCAACTGCCATGGACCGGCTCAGGGAGCCCCTCAGACCGTGGGAAAATCAGGGTCTTGGTACCAGGAAGGCACAAGTTAGGCGAATGACAGACAAACACAGCACACAAGAGAGTGGTTTGAATCTGCTGCAACTACTGAATTCATGTTGTCATTATATAGCATTCAAAGAACAAACCAGAAGGTCATGTATCATTACTTGGCACAGTATGAAAGTTTCTTTTAGTCACATCAGCTATGAGCAGGTTTTAGACATAACACATCCTTAGAAGGGGAACTCTTGTCTTTGGGAACATAAACTTCAGACAAGTGGTTTCATTTTATCTAGGAGTAGAAAGTTTCTGTCTCACATTTGCTATCATGGCCCTTCTTTTTTCTCACCCTTTCTTTATCTCCTCTAGTGACCAAATATGCTTAATTCTCTGCACCTGCTGCAATATACTTCTTTGTACTTTCTCATGTAGTAAACACCATGGGGGTTGGAATCTAGCAAGCCTATCCAAAAATAGTAGTTCTAAATAATTCTGCTTTTGTCCCTCAAATATCATATACTTATGACTATCATCCTCATATCTTCCTGTGTATGAAATGGGGTCATCTGGTGACTCAGTTGTACTCCTGGGTAGTTCCCACCCTAGTTTCTTTATTCCCAGAATGGGGGTTTCCTAACAACATCTGGATCTTAACCTATTTTTCCCCAAATCATCAGTCCTATTTAGGAAAAGTTCCTGCTGTTGTAACTCATCCATAATATCCCCCCACTAATCTCATTTTGCTTACAACCAGAATTTGCACAAGGGCTTGAAACACTGGAGGCATCTTGAGCACTGTATTAGTATCATTATCAGAATTATCAATCCCAGGAACATCAAGGGGTTCTTGGGTAAAATTATACATTTTGGCCAAGTATAGCAAAGGACATTATCAGGAAACAGGAGAGAATAGCAGAGGCAGCTAACCATCTATGACAGCGGTGAGTACATAATCTTGAGTTCAAGTTCATGACCTGAGCTGATTGCTAAGGAACCACCGGAGGCCTATCCGCGAACGGCACAAACCCCCCAGCCTGTGTCCTCCAGATCAGAGGCATTGTTGTCACACAGGCAACACCGCTGTGGGTGTGGCACTCAACAAATACAAAAAAGTTGGAATAAGCCCTTGTATTTTATGGATCACCATGGCTTAAAGTTAGAATTTAACAATGCTAATTGCAGGAAGCTAACAAACTCAGGAAAATTGAACAGGGTTAAGTTGAACCACCCCTGGACCAAAGAAGAAATAATGAAACAAATTAAAAACTTCTTAGATTTCAATAAAAATGAAGCCATAACCTATCCAAAACTATGGGACACTATGAAAGAAGTACAAAGAGGAAAATTCATAGCACTAAATACCTACATGAAGAAAGTGTAGAAATCTAACACTAATGACTTAACAGCACACCTGGAAGCTCTAGAAAAAAAGAATCAGACTCCAGGAGAAGTAGACAACAGGTCATAATCAAATTGAGTGCTTAAATCAGTGAAAGAGAAAAAAAAGAAAAGAATACAAAGAATCAATAAAACAAAAAAGCTGGTTCTTTGTGAAAATAAATGAGATTAAAAAACCCTATTCAAAATAAATCATAAGGCAGAGAAAGACCATCCAATTTAACAAAATCAGAAATGAAAAGGGGGACATAGAGCAGACACTTGAGGAAATCCAGAGAAACATTATGTCATACTACAAAAACCTGTATTCATCAAAATTGGAAAATGTAAAAGAAATGGACAATATTCTGGAAAGGTACAGCATACAAAAATTAAATCAAGACCTGGTGAACAATCTAAGTACATTTATAACCTGCAAGGAAATAGGAAGAGTTATAAAAAGACTCCAACCAAAAACAGCCTATGTCCAGAAAGAGTTCAGTGCAGAATTCTACCAGAACTTCAAAGAAGAGCAAATACCTATAATCCTCAAAGTGTTCCACATAATAGAAACAAAACTAACATTGCCAATCTCTTATTATGAGGCTGTAGTTGCCCTGACACCTAAACCACACAAAGACTCAACCACAAAAGAGAATTACTGACCAATCTCACTCATGAACATAGATGCAAAAATACTCAAAAATAATCTACCATGATCAAGTAAACTTCATTCCAGAGATACAGGGATGGTTCAACATATGAAAATCTATCAATATAATCGACCATATAAATCAACTGAAAAAAATAAACATATAGTCATCTCATTAGATGCTGTAAAAGTATTTGACAAAATTCAACTCCCCTGTATAATAAAAGACTTGGAGAGATCAAGAATACAAAGAACATATATCAACATAATAAAAACTATTTATATACAGAAAACTGACAGCTACCATCAAATTAAATGGAAAGAAAGTCAAAGCAATTCCACTAAAATCAGGAATAAAAAAAGACTTGTCTACTTTCTCCATATCTATTCAACATAGTTCTTGAAGTTCTGGCTAGAGCAATAAGACAACAAAAGGAGATCAAGGGGATTCAAATTGGACAGGAAGAAGGCAAACTTCCTTTATATGCAGTTGATATGATAATATTCATAACTAACCCTAAAAACATACCAGTGAACTCATACAGCTGATAAATATTGTCAGTAATCTGACAGGGTATAGGGCCAACTCAAAATAATCAGAAGTCCTCATATATACAAATGAGAAAGAATCTTAGAAAGAAATCAGGGAAACAGTTAGCCACAAATAACATAAAATATCTCAGGATAATGCTAAGGAAAGAAGTAAAGAACCTATTTGACAAGAACTTTAAGTGTTTGAAAACAGAAATTGAAGAAGATACCAGAAAATGAAAATATCTCTCATGCTCTTGGATATGTATAAAAATATATTAATTTTTATTAACATAATAAAAATGGCAATCCTACCAAAAGCAATCTACAGATTGAACCCAATCCCCATCAATATCCCAAAGCATTTTCTCACATACATCAAAAAAAATACTAAACTTCATATGGAAAAACAAACAAACAAAAAATATGATAGCCTAAACAATCATATACAATAAAGGAACTTCCAGAGGCATCACCATCCCTGACATCAAGCTCTATTATAGAGTTATAGTAATAAAAACACCTTGATATTGGTGTAAAAACTGACATATTGAACAATGGAATTGAATCAAAGACATGTATATTAATCCATGCACCTATGAATATCTGATTTTTGACAAAGAAGCTAAAACTAGACATTGGGAAAAAGATAGCATCTTCAACAAATGGTGCTGGCATAACTGGATATAAATGTGTAGAAAAATGTAAATAGATCCACATCTATCCCTATGAACAAAACTCAAGTCGAAATCGATTGAAAACCTCAATATCAATCTGTCTACAGTGAACCTGATAGAAGAGAAAGTGGGAAGTCACCTTCAATGTATGGGCACAGAAGATCACTTTCTAAATATAACACCAATAGCATTGAGACTGAGAGCAACAATAAATGAATGGGATCTACTGAAACTGAGAAGCTTCTGTAAACCAAAGTTCACAGTCAATAAGACAAAAAGGCAGCCGACTGATTAAGATCTTTACCAACCCTTCATCCAACAGAAGACTGACCTCCAAAATACATATAGAACTCAAGAAATTAGACATCAAAATTCCAAAAAAATCCAATTAAAAAATGGGGTATAGAACCAAACAGAGAATTCTCAACAGAAGAATCTGAAATGGCCAACAGACACTTAGAAATATTCAACATCCTGAGCCATCAGGGAAATGCAAATCAAAATGACTCTGAAATACCATCTTATACCAGTAAGACTGGCAAGATCAAAGACACCAATGATACATTATGTTGGAGAGGATGTGTAGCAAGTGGAACAGTCCTCCATTGGTGGTGGAAAAGTAAATTTGTATAACCACTCAGGAAATCAGTAGGTGGTTTCTCAGAAAATTGGGAATCAACCTATCTCAAGACCTAGCAACACCTCTCTTGAGCATATACCCAAAGAATGCTCAATCATAATAAAAGGGCATTATTTCAACTATGTTCATTGCAGCATTATTTATAATAGCCAGAACCTGGAAACAGCCTAGATGCTCCTCAACTGAAAAATGGATAAATAAAATGAAGGACATTAACCTAATTGAGTAATGCTCAGCAGTTAAAAAAAATGGCATCTTAAAATTTGAATGCAAATGAACAGAACTAGGAAAAAAAACTATCTGCGTGAGGTAACCCAGACCAAGAAAGATGAATATTGTATTTATTCACTCATAGCTGTAAACCAAAGAATAATGAGCCTATAGTCAATGATCCTAGAGAACTTAACTAACAAGATAAACACTAAGGAAGACAAACATTGATCTACCTGGAATGAAGAAATAGATAAAACCACCTGATAAAATTGGGAGCATGGGGGTGGGGGGATATGGGAGGGCAGAAGAGGAAGAGGAGGGGAGAAGTGTTATGGGGAGGAGAACTTGAGGGAATGGAATTGACAAGATGGAGAAACAGAGATGAGAGCAAACAACGAGATATTTTGATTGAGGGAGCCACTATGTGGCTAGCAAGAAACATGGCACAATAGAAATTCCCATGAATCCACAATGATGACCCCCAACTAAGACCTTTAGCAATAGAAGAGAGGGTGCCCAAGGTGGCCTTGCCCTGTTGTCAGATTAATGAATATCTTAAATGTCACCATAAAACCTTCATCCAGCAAGTGATGGAAATAGACGCAAAGACCTACAGTGGAACACTTGGCTGAGCTCCCAAAATTCATCTGAAGAGTGGGAAGAGTGAGAATATGAACTAAGAAGTCAAGACTATGGTGGGGATACCCCAACACAGTTTACTTTAGCTAATAGGAGCTCACCAACTCAATCCGCATAGGAAAAACACCAGCATATGACCAAATTCGACACTCTGAATGTGGGTGACAGCTGCATAGCTGGGGCAGACTGTGAAAATACTGGCAGTGGCACCAGGATTTATCCCTACTGCTTGTATTGTCTTTTGGGAACCCATTCTCTTTGGATGGATACCTTCCTCAGCCTAGACATAGTAGGGAGGGCCTTGGACCTTCCCCAAAGCAATATGCCTTACTATTTCTGAGGAGTGGATAGGGGGTGATGGTGTTGTAGGTGGAAGAAATTGGAGGAGGGGCGGTAGTTGGAACTTGGATTTGTATGTAAAATGGAAAAAAAAGATTGTTTTCTTTTTAAAAATTAAATTAAATTAATTATATAAATGCTCCTCATATAAAGGAAATTCCATTTTTTAAATTGTATTTTTTAATTCAGAAAACAAACATTCTGAAAAATATGGGATAACAAAAGTGGGATTTTACTTTAAATGCAGTAGTTGTATCACTTTTTTAAAAAATACTGATAAAATCCTTAAATATTTGGAGCTCTTAAAATTAAGTGAGGTTTGAAGATATTATTGTTTATAACTATTATAAAACCTCAAATATTAAGAATTATGGATCCTCATTAGTTTCAAACTAAAATAAGTAGTCTAACCAACCTGAATATTTAGAAGACAATTCTATTTCACTCTTGGTCAGTTCATTTGATGTAGAGAGAATGTAATGTTTTTCATTTTGGCATCTCTACTCTTCAAGATTAAATTTACTCATTGATGTGCTCTTCTCTCTGGAATACTGTTTCTCCTGCTCTGGGAATTCCCTAACTGCCTATATTACTTTGTATAGGACTGCAGCCTTAAGGGTTTCCTCCTGTCCATGTTAGGATGTCTATTATCCATGCCTTGTTCACATGGTCACATATTCAAGTAACTTTCTACAGACTGATCAGGTTGTACTTATTTATTTCTATATCATATGTATGTTTTTATTTATTTAGGAATGTATAAATATATACATATATGAATATAGCAACCTTTAATAAAAACAGGCTATGAATTTTAAGAAATAGAAAGGTGGGGTATGGGTTTAAAGGGTAGAAAGGAAATATGTAAATTATACCTATATATAATTATAATCTCAACAAATAAAGAAACAAAAGCAAAAACAAACAAAAAGATTTAATTAATTTTTTTCCAATATAAGCTAAGTGATATTTTTAAGACTGTTATTGATTGTTAGTTTACAAGCATCATTATTGTCCTTTTATATAGCATCATTTTATTTGAATAAGGTTTTTATATAAAGAATAAGCTAGAACTTCTAAACATGACTTTTATAAGTGTAACATAAATAAATACAAGAGTCAGTGGAATAGCCTTTGTAATCAGCACCCAAACTTATACCAAAGTTCTCTTTTGATGACTTATATGCCCCTTTAACAGTCCCGTGTCATCAATTTGGGCCATAGTTCAAAATTATAATAGCCTTTATCCTTAATAGTGGTGTTCATGAGGAATTTGTGCATTGTAGCTCTTTACAAAATATGCTTCATATAATAATTGCCTTTTATTGCTTCTTATAAACATTTTAAAATCCCAAATAAGAAAATGTTCTGCTATAGATTATTTTCCATTGAATTATGAACTTATGTGTGATAATAGTCAGTTTATAAAGAAGTTATTTTAACTTTTTCTTCCTGGTTTGACTGTGTAGCTTGTAGAGCTGATAGCCTTTCATTTTCTTTTCAGCTTCCTTTTATTCCAGTGATGCAATCCATCAAGGTGATCAACAAAAATGTCAAACAGAAAGAACTTTGAGTTAAATCATCCACAAAATTTCAAAAAATTATCATTGTGCCACAGTCTATAAACAGTAAACTGAAATAAAAAAAATACTAAACTGTGCTAAATTAATTTTTGTGATATGGCATCGGGATTTGTGTAAATTGTGCAAAACTGAATTTAACATACCTTTGTGTATGATATGTGTTTCAGTACATTGGGGATAATTCTAGAAATGGAGTTTCTCTTCTGTGTGCTTTGCTTGCATGCTTGTGTGGAGAGTTACACAATCACGTGTTTTCATCAATGTGGAGCCCAGAAGAAAACTCCCATTGTCTTTTTTTCAGATACTATTAACCTCTGTCTGTATTTTAAAAGGAGAAGTTTCTTGTGTGCCTTGAACTCATCACATAGATAGTGATGTCTGGAACATGAGCCCCAAGAATTTGGTAGTCGTCCAGAGCTAGATCATGGAACTACAAAATAACACCATCACACTCAACTTAACCTCTTTGTACATTGTTGTGTTTGGACTCGGTTCCCTGTGCTTAGCTAGCTATTCCTGCCCACCAGGGATGCTTTTTAAAATCCTGAGACAGTGTTAAATAAAGAGTTATATGTTCAAAAGTAAACAACTGGATATTTGTATTTACAAGCAATGTACAGATTATCACTGACAACTCCTTGATAAACCCATGACTTCACATAGTTAGTATGGTGTGTGTGTGTTATTTAATTTAAAAACTGTAATTTTAACAATTTCAGGTATATACACAAAGAAAAAGGAAAATCTAGGAGAGCAGACTATTTATATATTTACATATGTTTCACACATATGAAATTTTTCAAATGTGTATGTGTGTCTGTTTCAGTTTGTGTATGTATATGTGTATTTATATATGCAAAGAAAAAGATGCCACAAGTCATGAATTTGCGAGAGGTCTCGGGTACTACAGAGACAGTTTGGAGGGATAAGATGTAAAGGAATAAAAGATTCAATTGTATTTTAATTATAAATGAAAATAAAAAACAAATACACTAAGAAATGGGTTATATGGAAATGCTTGTTCAAACATGACACATTAAATTTAAATAGTAGTAATATTTTCAATTTTCAATAACATATTTTTAATAATGGGTAAAATGAATGGCCTAAAGGAAACCAAATTAGTAGAATACCTAAATAAAACAAAACACAAAAGTACTGCTAACTCTATCCAACAAAAATGAAAATAGTATTTTTGTAATCAGAAACTGAATAAAATGTTTTAAAAGTTTTTAATTACAATAGATTCCAACATTTCTTTTCTTTTCTCAGTGCTCTGAGAAGCCCTGCTATGAGCCCTACCATTACTCCAATTCTCAAGTTCATAGCCTCTTTTTCTTAGACTATCTTTTGTCACATGTATGTATCTGGATTATCAAATATATGCATGTGTACACACAAATTTATAAATATGTGTACATATTTCTATGTTATGACTGTGCATGTATCCATGTCTGTATAAAATCTGGTAAGTCTGTTTTTGTAATTTGTGTATATAGCTTCAGGGCAGCCTATTGCATTGGGGTGTTGCCCATAGTTGTTTGTCTAATGCTGGGACTCATTTTTCCCCTTCCACCTTTACATGTTCAATGATATTACAATTCTTCTGATCATTTTTGTGCAGTCATTTCTAGGAAAGACTGTTTCTCAGCCAGCATTCTGCTATTCTGCCTTTTACGGTTTTTCTGTGGCCTCTCTGGAAATGAAGAGAAAAATTCTTCTAGTAGTTGAATTGACAGTGAGTTATTGACTATAATTTAAAGGGAAATAGACAACCTAACTTCCAAGAAATTCAGAAACTATTACACAAGAGCAGAGAGTGTTTGCTTCAATGAAGAGCATATGTCTGGTATATACTGGGCTTTCCACTATGTTTTCCACAGAACACTATATGCAAACATATAATAACAAACAATTCTCTAACAAAGAATATTATCAATACAGTGATGAGCAGTCTACAGAATGTAATAATATTTTCTAGTCATGCATTTTGGAAGAGCTTGATTTTCAACATAGTAGTTTTCAACAAAAATAGAAAATCAATTCAAACAACTTAAATAGACCTTACCACAAAGAGATGTGAATACAGCAAATGAGGAAAAAAAAACTTCATCATTATGTCCTGTAGGGATAGGCAAGTGAAAGTGACAGAGAGAACCATCATGTCCACTAGGGTGTCAGGGAAAAAATTAAAGTGTATTAAAAAGATGTGACAAATTTAGGAATCTGTGTCTTACTGGTTGGTGCACAAAATGCACTATATTGGGTTCTTTAGAAATTTAAAAAATTGAGTAAATCATGTTGCATTTCTCTGTGTGTATATTTATATTTATGTGTGTATGTGTATATATATGTGTATGTGTATATTAAACTAATCATCCTGATCATGGAAAACATTCTTTTTTATTGACCTTTAATTTGAGCTCAACATTTTTCTCTGCTCTCCTCCCTGCCTCTCCCTTCCCCCTTTACCCTCCCCAAGATCCCCATGCTTCCAATTTACTCAGGAGATCTTGTTTTTTTTCTACTTTCTACTTCCAATATAGGTTAGATCTATGTAAGTCTCTCTTAATGTCCTCATTGTTGTCTAAGTTCTCTGGGATTGTGGTTTGTAGGCTGGTTTTCTTTGCTTTGTGTTTAAAAAACGCCTATTAATGAGTACATGTGATAACTGTAATTCTCTGTCTGGGTTACCTCACTCAAAATAATGTTTTCTAGCTGCACCTATTTTCCTGCAAAATTCAAGATGTTATTTTTTTCTGCTGTGTAGTACTCCATTGTGTGAATGTACCATATTTCCCTTATCCATGCTTTGGTCGAGGGGCATTTAGGTTGTTTCCAGGTTCTGGCTATGACAAACAAAGCTGCTATGAACTTAGTTGAGCACATGTCCTCGTGGCACAGTTAAGCATCCTTTGGATATATACCCAAAAGTGGTATTACTGGGTCTTGAGGAAGGTTGTTTCCTAATTTTCTGAGAAATCGCCACATTAATATCCAAAGGGGTTGTACCACATTGCATTCCAACCAGCAATGCAGAAGTGTTCCCTTTTCCCCCACAACCTCTCCAGCAAAAGTTGTCATCAGTGATTTTGATCTTGGCCATTCTTACAGGTGTAAGATAGAATCTCAGAGTTGTTTTGATTTGCGTTTCTCTGATGACTAAGGATGTTGAACATTTCCTTAAGTGTCTTTCAGCCCTTTTAGATTCCTCTGTTAAGAGTTCTCTATTTAGGTCTGTCCTCCATTATTTTTTTTATTGGATTGTGTGTTCTTTTGGTGTCCAATTTCTTGAGTTCTTTGTATATTTTGGAGATCAGACCTCTGTCTGATGTGGGGTTAGTGAAGATCTTTTCACATACTGTAGGCTGTCGTTTTGTCTTGTTGACCATGTCCTTTGCTTTAAAGAAGCTTTTCAATTTCAGGAGGTCTCATTTATTAATTGTTTCTCTCAGTGTCTGTGCTGCTGTGATTATATTTAGGAAGTGGTCTCCTGTGCCAATGCGTTCAAGTATACTTCCCACTTTCTCTTCTATAAGGTTCAGGGTAGCTGGCTTTATGTTGAGGTCTTTGATCCATTTGAACTTGAGTTTTGTGCTTGATGATATATATGGGTCTATTTTCATTTTTCTACATGTTGATATCTAGTTATGCTAATGCCACTTGTTAAATATGGTTTCTTTTTTGCATTTGATATTTTTTGCTTCCTTGTCAAAAATCAAGTGTTCAGAGATGTGTGGATTGATATCCAGGTCTTCTATTTGGTTCCACTGGTCCTCCTGTCTGTGTTTATGCCAATATCAGGCTGTTTTCAGTACTGTAGCTCTGCAGTAAAGTTTGAAGTCAGGGATTGTGATACCTTCAGAATTTATTTTATTGTACAGGATTGTTTTGGCTATCCTGGGTTTTTGGCTTTACCATATGAAATTGAGTACCGTTCTTTTGAGGTCTTTGAAGAATTTTGCTGGGATTTTAATGGGTATTGCATTGAATCTGTAGATTGCTTTTGGTAAGATTGTCATTTTTACCATGTAAATTCTACCTACCCAAAAGCATGTGAGATCTTTCCACTTTCTGGTGTCTTCTTCAATTTCTTTCTTCAAAGATTTAAAGTTCTTGTCATATAAATCTTCCACTTGTTTGGTTAGAGTTATTCCAAGAAAATTTGTGCTATTCGTGACTATTGTAAAGGGGGTTGATTCTCTGATTTCTTCCTGAGCCCTTTTATTATCTGTTTACAGGAGGGCTACCGATTCTTTTGACTTAATCTTGTATCCTGCTACATTACTGAAAGTATTTATGCATTGTAGAAGTTACTTGGTAGAATTCTTGTGGTCGCTTATGTAAACTATCATATCATCAGCAAACAGTGAGAATTTGACTTCTTTTTCAATTTGTTTCCCCTCGATCTATTTTTGGTATCTTAGTGCTCTAGCTAGGACATCAAGAACTATAATGAATAGATATAGAGAGTAGACAACCTTGTCTTGTACCTGTTTCAGTGGAATTACTGGGAGTTTCTCTCCATTCAGTTTGATGTTGGCTGTTGGCGTGCTGTATACTGCCTTAATTATGCTTAGGTATGTGCCTTGTATCCCTGCTCTCTAAGACCTTTATCATGAAGGGATGTTGTATTTTGTCATAAGCCTTTTTGGCATGTAATGAGATGATCATGTGGTTTTTATATTTCAGATTATTTATATGGTGGATTACATTGACAGATTTTTGTATGTTAAACCATCCCTGCATCTCTGAGATGATGCTGACTTGATCATGGTGGATGATGTTTCTGATGTGTTCTTGGATTAAATTTGCCAGTGTTTTAGCATCAATGTTCATGAGTGAGATTGGTCTGTAATTCTCTTTCTTAGTAATATTTTTCTGTTGTTTGGGTTTCAAGGTAATTGTAGCCTCATAAAAAAAGTTTGTCAAAGTTTTTTCTGTTTCTATTGTGTGGTATAATTTGAGGAGTATTGGTATTAGTTCTTCTTTGAAAGTCATGTAGAATTCTGAGCTGAGAACATCTGGTCCTGTGCTTTTTGTGGTTAGGAGACTTATGACGACTGTTTCTATTTCTTCAGCAGTTATAGCTCTGTTTAATTTGCTTATCTAGTCTTGATTTAATTTTGGTAAGTGATATTTATCCAGAAAGTTGTCCATTTACTTAAAGTTTTTCAATTTTGTGAAGTACAGATTTTCAAATTATGACCTGATGATCCTCTGTATTTCCTCCGTGTCTGTTGTTATGTCCCCCTTTTCATTTCTGATTGTGTTAATTTGGATATTCCCTCTTTGCCTTTTGGTTAGTTTGGATAAAGTTTTGTCTATTTTGTTGATTTTCTCGAAGAACCAACTCTTTGTTTCATTGACTCTTTATATTGTTTTCTTTGTTTGTATTTGGTTGATTTTAGCTCTCACTTTATTTCCTGCCATCTAGTTCTCTAAGGTGAGTTTGTTCTTTTTTGTTCTAAAATTTTCAAATGTTCTGTTAATTCACTACTGTGGGATTTTACCAGTTTCTTTATGTAGGAGTTTATTGCTATGAACTTTGTTCTTAACACTGCTTTCATTGTGTCCCATAAATTTGGCTATGTTGTATGGTCGTTTTCATTCAATTTTAGGAAGTGTTTAATTTCTCCCATTATTTCCTCCTTGATCTATTGATGATTCAGGTGAGCATTGTTTAATTTCCATGGGTTTGTGGATTTTCTGGAATTAGTATTGCTGTTGACTTCTAGTTTTATACCATGGTGACCTGGTAAGGTACATTGGGTTATTCCAATTATTTTTGTATTTGTTGAGGTTTTTTTTGTTATCGAGTATGTGGTCAATTTTTGAGGAGGTTCCAAATGGTGCTGAGAAGAAGGTATATTATTTTCTGTTTGAATGGAATATTCTATAGATGTCTGTTAAGTCCATTTGTGTCATAACATCTGTTAGTTCTCTTATTTCTCTGTTCATTTTCTGTCTGATTGACCTGTCCAGTGGTGAGAGGGGAGTGTTGATGTGTGTGTGTGGTTTAATGTATGATTTAAGCTTTATAAATGTTTCTTTCACAAATGAGGGTGCCCTTGTTTTGGGGGTATAGGTGTTCAGTATTGAAATTTACTCTTGATAGATTTTAACTGTGACTAATATGAAATGACCTTCTTTGTCTCCTTTGACTGATTTTAGCTTGAAGTGTATTTTGTTAGATATTAGGATAGCTATACCTGCTTGTTTTTTAGGTCCATTTGATTTGCATATTTTTCCCAACCCTTTACTCTGAGACGATGTTTGTTTTTGAGGATGAGATGTGTTTCTCGTATGCAGAAAAAGGATGGATTATATTTTCGTATCCAATCTGTTAGCCTGTGCCTTTTTATAGGTGAATTGAGTCAATTTACACTAAGGGATATTAATGACCAGTGATTGCTATCTCTTGTTAATTGAGTTTTCATTGTTGGTGATGTTAATTTGTGCATTTTTCTCTTCTTTGGGATTTGCTGCTATGAGATCATCAATTGTCTGTGTTTCTGTTGGTGTAGCCATCTTCCTTAGGTTGGAGTTTTTCTTTTAGTATTTTGTGTAGGGCTAGTTTTGTGGATAGCTATTGGTGAAATCTAGATTTTCATGGAATATCTTGTTTTGTCCTTCTATGGTGATCGACAGTTTTGCTAGGTATAATAGTCTGGGCTGGCATCAGTGGTTGCTTAACATCAACATAATGCTTGACCATGACCTTCTGGCTTCCATTGTTTCCAATGAGAAGTCAGGTGTAATTATGTTAGGTCTGCCTTTATATGTTCTTAGCCTTTTTCCTTTGCAGCTCTTAACAGTCTTTCTTTACTCTGCATGTTTAGTGTTTTGATTATTATGTAGTGAAAGGTCTTTTTATTTGGATCCAGTCTATTTGGTGTTCTATAAGCTTCTTGTATCTTCATAAGCATATCTTTCCGTAGGTTGGGAAAGTTTTCTTCTATGATTTTGTTAAATATATTTTCGGTGCTTTTTAGTTGAACTTCTTCTCCTTCTATACCTATTATTATTAGATTTGCCCTTTTCATAGTGTCCCATATTTCTTGGATAATTTGGATTAAGCTCTTGTTAGATTTAATGTGTTCTTTAACTGATGAGTCTATTACCTCTATTGTACCTTCAGCGCTTGAGATTCTCTCTTCCATCTCTTGTATTCTGCTGGTCAGGCTTGCGTTTGTGGTTCTTGATCATTTTCTCATGATTTCTGTTTCTATAATTTCCTTGGTTTGTGTTTTTTTTTTATTGCCTCTATTTCAGTTTTCAAGTCCTGGATAGTTTATTTCATATGTTTGATTTCTTTTTCTTTGTTTTCTTTAAGTGATTTCCTGATGTCTTTCAATATTTTGTCTTTTCCTACATTTCTTTAAGGAAATTTCTCATTTCCTCTTTTAGAGTTTGAAACATTCACTTGAAGATACTTTTTAGGTCATTTTCTTCTGCTCCATCCATATTTGGTTGTTCATGTTTTGCTGTTGTAGGATCTTTAGGTTTTACTGGTGTTGTGTTGCTCTTATCAATGTTGTGTGTGTTCTTACCTCTTCTACTCATCTTTTCCTTTAAAGCTGTGGTTTGGGTTGTCTGAGATTCTGTTGAATAATCTTCTAGGTGCCAGTGAATCCAAAGCTCAGATGGTTGTTCCCTGTGGTACAGTCACTGTCACAGTTCTAGTTGCCCCATTGGTTACTCCGTGTTTCTAGAGATAGGCCAGCACTCCTGTGCTTTGCTCTGGTCCCTTGGAGTTTGCTGTCTCATTCCTACTTTTTCTTAGGTTGCCAGCTTTGCTCTGTTTCTGTAAATCCTGGTCTGGAACCCCTCCTGCAAAAGTCCCTGGGTTGGATTTGGACCTGGAAAGTTTTCTGGCTCTGGTCTACTTCCTTGGAGGTCCCAGGCTTGGGTGCTCATGGACCTGCAGAGGACCTGCTTACTCCCTCAGAGGTCCCAGACTCATGCTCAGACCCACAAAAGTTTCAGGTTCCTGCCTATTACCTTTGATGTCCCAGACCAATGCCTGAACCCACAGAGGTCCTTGCTCAGACCTACTCCCTCTGAGGATCCAGACTCATTCCTGGCCCTGCCGAGATCTCTGGTCCCTGCCTATTTCCTTGGAAGTCCCAGGTTCACTCATGCCCAGACTGGCAGAGGTCCTGGTTCAGGCCTAGTTCCTGGGAGGTCCTAGACTCATGACCAGACCCACCGGGGTCCTGGCTTAGGTCTACTCCCTTCCAGGTCCCAGATTCACATCGGGACCCTCAGCAGTCTCTGGCTGTGGCTCACTCATTCAGTAGTTATTCCCCAATAACTGCTCAGGTAGAGATCACTGACTCTGGATCTGGTTGCTGGTTCAGTCCTGATCGGCCAGTATCCAGGGACTGGGTTGGCTCCTGGCACTGGCTTTACTCCTGGCTTCTGCTCCTTGTGGGTCTTGTTTGCTCTCTGCCCTAGGTAGCTGGTTCTGTCCAACTCCGGTTCCAGTGGAGATCGTTGACTCTGAGTCAGATCACTGGCTCAGTCCTGATCCACCAGTGTCCCTGGAAAACTTATTCTTAAAAGCAATGATATATCAACAGCTTATGTCTGTGATGGATAAATATGTAAATTGTAAATATGTATACACAGACTATACTTCTGATCATTATGAAGGAGGAAATTATGATGCATATAATGCCACAAGCAAACTTGAAATGATCATAAATAGTTCACAAACCAAATTGTAAAAACCAAAAATTATTTCATTGTATACATATAATTTATATATGTGAAAGTACAGAGAATATTATTCTGATGTTTGATAGTAGTGATGGTATAGAATTATAATATTTTTGAAATTTGTATTTAGCATAGTTGAATAGAAATAGGAAGTTAAATAGAAAGGTAAAATTTCTAATCAATATTAGAATGAAAATCTGCTATTACAAAAATAAATCTTATATCACAAAGATGTAATCAAGATGGACATTTGTAAATATTAATAATATATGTGCATGTGGTTGTGACTGTGTAATGATGTATTTAAGAAGATCATTAAATCTAATAGTTTAATTGTACATAACAAAGTTCACTAAAATTGTAAACAAGTTTTATCTTGAATGTAAAGATTAAGAACCAGTTCAATGTAGCCAAATATCAGGGAGACAATGAACATTTTATTCAAGAAAAATACATGTTTTAAAAATGACATTTTAAATGTCATTTTTATTTATTTTTAGTATTTAAACTCACATATTGAATCTACATAGCTGAAAAAATATACTCAAAAATACTTAATTTTGTTATTTGGAAACATTAAAAACATTTTTATTTCTTTGTTTTTTCCTTGCATTTTTTCTCTTAGTGAAATTTTAAAGGGTCACAATTATACTTAGAACAGCTAGGAGTTAAATCAAAGATATATTTTTTCCTGTAGTGCTTCATCTCTAAATCTACTTTACAAACATTATACTAACTGAATTCCAATTGTATACAAGAATACATCTGAGAAGTAGAATCCTACAACCACACCAAATCATTTGTAAACCAAAAGCAGCCAGATAGTATTTGACATTTTATTTGAATGTGTTAGCTGCACATGTATATACATGTACATATATAAACAGCTTGAGAATAGAGTCTCTATTTAACCTACACATAGAAACACAAACACACACAAACAGCACTCAGTCACACATGTGTGTATTTGTTGTGAATGTTCAAACAATAGGAAATTATTACCACTTTTTAAAACACTGATTGTTTACTTTGAGATGAGCATGGCAGAAAGTATATAAATATGAGATATAGAAATTGTTTATTAGTAAACAAAGGCTGTTTGCCTATACCCTAAACTTGGTTTCTTTATGCCATAGATGATTAAAGTAAAGCATGTTGAAGCAGTATTTTCTTACTGATAAAATGTGTTACAGTTCAGTTTTTAAAGTTTTTCCTTTTAAGCTTTCACGGGAATACATAATTAGAGAATAATTATAACCCTTTATTTTTCTTGGGGACTTATATATCACTAAGTTCACAAAGTGCTACATTTGAGGAACTCTATAAACAAAATGCTTAGATGATGAACATTTGCAATTTAGAGTTTCATTGCTGCAGTATTCTAGTAAAAACCAGGCTAAAAAGTGAAAATGTAAGCATACATACTGTAAACATCCATGTGTCCAACAGAATATTTTCTTCATTATTAAGTACTACAAAATGTCTCTTACTGACTTTTTGTTGCTTTTTTCCCATAAATTGCAAACTGTACATAACTTGTCTACTCTATTTATGAAGAGAAAGTGTATATGTTATGGAGAACTTGGAATAAGTGCCATGAAAAAATAAGGTGAAAATTTTTTACATGTATAACAATAAACAGTAAAATATAAAAGTACACAATCAGGAATTCTGTAGCTCTGTTAGACAAACTGGGTTCATTCCATTGGTTTTATGATATAGTATCTCACAGTAGCCCAGGCTGTTTATGAACTCACTGCAGAAATTCTCCTGTCTGAACTTCTCACATGCTGAAGAAAATATTCCTACAGATAAAATAAAGCTAAATTCTCAGGGCCACATGTTCTATATTGAACAGGTGTAGAAAGCTCCACATTCTTTGGAAGCTGAAATAGGATCAAATGCTGCTGAAATCTGACAAAGAATTTCATTTCCCATGACAAGTTCTCAAAGCTTCAAAAGTCAGCATGTCTCCTTTTGAGAGAAATGAAATACAATTAAAATAATGAAAGCAATTCTATTTCCCTCTTCTGAAAAATTAATTTCTTTCAGTAACAAGGAATCCAGAAGTTGCAGCTGTTATTACATTTAAAAGTAAAAAATTTTATGAACAATAATAAAGGCTTTATGTATATGTGTATTTCAAAAATTATTTACAAGATTAATATTGTTCTTCATCTATTGTACATACCTAAGAGCATCCAATGCTTATATCACAATATAAATTAGTTTGTACTTTTCCCTTGCAGTATGTTTATCAATTGTTAAACCTGATGTGAATGCAGGCATCTTTTAGAACTTTAAACAAGATGAAGGTTTCCTAAAAAAGCAGTACTCAAGATCAGGTCATATTTCCATAGCTTTACAGAAATATCATACGTCCCAGGCACAAGTTACATTGTAAAATAATGCCATCATCATCATCATCATCATCATCACATCATCATCACATCATCATCATTCTCTCTCTCTCTCTCTCTCTCTCTATATATATATATATATATATATATATATAATTTTAATATTTGAAATACAATTTTACATGGAAATTAATTGAGCATATTTCTCTTCACTATTTTTCAAGGGAAAACCAAAGAAAATGTCATCAAGCAAGTTATGAAAGAGAAAGTGTGAAGTGATGAAAATGAACCTGCAATTCAATTATTAAGCAACATTATTTAATATCATGGAATTATCAATGCCTATTTCACTAATCTTCAGTGAGAAAACATTATTAGCAAAGTTTGAAGAATATGCTATGATATTTTATATTTGCAAACACTTCAAAATCCTTACTAAGAAAAGCAAAAACTACAAGCTGCTTGCTTTCCTCCATGTTATGCCTCTACTTAAATTTCATTTTCTTATTATATTTCCAGCTTATTACACCATATAAGCAGAATTTTTCACCACATTCCCCCCATACAATCCTTGGGCACATACTTAATCCACCCTACAGACTATCATTGTGATAAGTTTAAATGTATATTGATTGTGACTGTTTTCATAATATCAGGGAATGAAATCAACATACAGGTTAAATTAACAGATCACTGGATATTGAAAATGTATTACGCTAAACATTCTGATTTTATTTTCATCTGTAAAGGAAAAGAAAAATTACAAGTTCACAAGAATATGTATAAAATAGAAAATAATATTTTAAGTAAGGTAACATATGCTTAAAAACACAAATACTATATATTATCACATATAACCAGATACTAGCTTCTAGCTATTATGTATGTGTGTATTTAATATTTGAGGAATGTAAACAGAGATTTTTACTTCAATGATTTTTTGTTATATTGTAAAATGTGTTGAGGATCATGGTATTCAATTAACACAGTGTAGAAAATAACCCGGGTAAGCTAAAGTATGATCCTACAACACAAGACTAGTGTAGTGTTCAAAAATAGACACTGGGGACTGCTGTAACTGCTTGATATTGACAAAAAAAAAGATTTTTAAAGAACATTATCAGTAACATGAAAACTAGCATTTGTTGTGATCATTAATTGTATTTTCACAATTATATAACCTGCAACTAATGTACTAGAAATTGCTAGGTTATGATACATTATGTAGGCTGCAATTATGATAAAAGCATTTGATCATATGCATTCATACTAATGGCACAGTCTTCATTTACAGGTTTCTAAACACTTCAGACTCTATTGCTTACTGACATTATCTTACTCTATTGACAGAATACACTATCTTTAGTTTTATTTCTGAAGTGGTGTGAAGCAAGGAAAGAATCACCAAATGTGTACTGCAAAACCACCTCTGAGCACTTGAGAAATGATCACAGGCTCTGTTCACGTCTTTGCCCTTTCAATTACTTTACAAAAAATAGATCAACTGTCTCCAAGCAAATGAGTAATCTATTATTTAAAAAGGCAGGGAAAATAATTCAGTGATACATCACTCTCCTTGGTTGTGGATGGGACTGGATTCAAAAGGTGACAATACTACTAATAAAATTATAAGCTCTAAAAAGAGACACTCAAATATAAATACAGATGATGACTGCATAACCTATAAACAATGCAACAAGATCACTGATGTGAAATGTCCTTCTGTATATGTGTTTTTTTATTAGTTGATTAATAAATCTGTTTTGGCCATTGACTTAGCAGAGTAAAGCCAGGTGGGATATCTGAATAGCGATAAATAGAGTAGGCAGACTCAGGGAATTACCACATAGCTGCCAAAGGAAAAAGATGCCAGAAACTTACTGGTAGGTAACAACCTTATGGTGATACACAGATTAATGAAAA
This sequence comes from Ondatra zibethicus, assembly GCA_004026605.1. Lineage (NCBI taxonomy): Eukaryota > Metazoa > Chordata > Mammalia > Rodentia > Cricetidae > Ondatra > Ondatra zibethicus. The sequence goes on along the minus strand of PVIU01004352.1, from coordinate 104,118 downwards.
TGGGTTAATTTAAGATGTAAGACCTAGGTATTACCTAAGCTATTAGCCAGTGTTGTAATTAATATAGTTTTGATGTGATCATTTGGGTGTGGACAGTCAGAAAACGAATGTGCAGTTTCTGTTTATAGATTATAATCAATTTCTACTTCCAGCCTTTGAATTGCTTCCTATATATTGAATTGTTACCATTTCTATGTGTCCTACATAAAGATAGTCTTTGATGAGAAATTACATAAGACACACCTAGTAGGGTAGACCCTAACTCAAGATGATTCTTATTTATTCAGAAAATAATATGAAGACAAAAGCAGTGAAAAAGCCATGTAACCAAACAAAAGATATTACAAGGATACCACTGCCAGCATATAAATAATAGTCACTGAATTCCTCCAGGGCAGCTAAGGAATGAAAAGTTAGGATGCCACTCAAGGTTTTGGTGGGCGGATGTGTTACTGACAGCCTGGTGTCAGATGCTGTGCAAGTAAGTACTACAGTCTTAATTCATTCATTATTACACTTGTACAAACTTCAAAGTAGAGTTTACACTGGAAAATTACAAAATATTACTAGTTTTATATTTTATTATGTTAATTAATTGAAAATAGGAAGTGATAATATCAAATATCAACAAGATAAAATAACATATTACTATTGCACAATATAGCAAATAGAGGAATGGTAGCAAAGAGAGAAAAGGAGAGAAAGAGAGAGTGTGTGTGTGTGTGTGTCTGTGTCTGTATGTGTGCCTCTATGTTCAAATGCCATGTTTGCAGTTTCAAGTGAAAGTAAAAAAGGCATATTAGCTCCTCTTGAATTGTAGTTGTATGTAATTCTAAGATGACTGATGTAGTTGTTGAGAGATTAAATTAAATTGCTGGGAACTGAACTTAAGGACTCTGGAAAATCAAAAAGTGTTACTAGTTGGTGAGTCATCTCTATATCCAAAAATATAGGGCTTTTATTTTTAAAGCATATATTGTAAAAAAAAATAAAGGTCCTTGAGCTAAGTAGAATAAATATTCAATATGAGTTCTATTCAAAATACAATACACACTGTAATGAGTAAATATTTATAAATATATACCAATAAAAGTCAATAAAGCAGAAAAATATGAGAAAACAGCATAATTAAACTATATGTATGGCTAGTTCAATTATTGGATTGGTTATCCAAGATCATTAGACTTCCATACATTTAAAACAAGAGTAAAAAATTTTTTAAGAATAACAGTTGCCATAGACTTACATAACAAAATTTTTATTTTGCTGTGTGTCAATGTATTGGTATATGTATGATTTTTGTACTTAAGTTTTCTTGATCACTACATATGTAGCAATCTGGAGAAAGATGTCTAGTAATATGTGTCTGAAAGTTCTATCTGTGATCTTAATTCCATAATAACATGAATCATTATGAAAAATCATATTTTAAAGATTTGGATGTTAGTAAAAACAGTACAAAAAGGAAAGCATACAAGAAGTTTCAAAGACGTTAAAATATTTAAACTATTTAAACTTGACCAGAGAGGAAAGAGAAAGCAAGGAATAAAACACACATCAAACAAAGAGAAACGTAGGAATCAACAACTTTACCTATAACCATTCCAAATTCAGATGCCTAAATGAAAATGTAAGGACATAATCAATAACAAAAAGGGAAATATGGCATCACTAGAACCATGTTATCCAGTAACATCAAGAACTTAGCAATCTAATACAGTTGAAGCACAAGAAAATTACCTTAAAAATTACTTTATAAAGATGATAGAGGTTTTTAACTTTTAACAACATGATTATCATCATTTTCATCATCATCATCATCAAATGAAAAAATTCCCTAAATAAAATGAGGCAAAGACAAATGAAAAATGGATGAAATTGAAAAATCACTAAATGATGTCAAGAAAGCCAAGAAAAAAACAAATAGGAGAAGGTAATGGTTAAAGAACTGAAAATGGAAATATAAGCCACAATCTTATGGTAAAATACATATTAATAAAAATTGGTTAAATTAATGTGTAGGAGTTAGCCAATAAGAAGCTAGAGCTAATAAGCCAAACAGTATTTTAATTCATATAGTTTCTTGTGGTTATTTCAGTTCTGTGTGGCCAGGATGAACTAGCGGCCTCCATACAACAAATTGGCGCCAATGTTGATAACTAAAATCTGCTTAAAACTCAAGAAAGCTTAAAATGTAATTTTAGAAACAAAATAACAGAATTAAGCTTGGCTGCTTGGTAGCCAGAATTTTGCTGGTGGCATGCTGCAAATCCTTTAAGAGAAGTTTCCATAATTCAGATGTAGAAGGAAAAAAAGCCACTCCATTTAGAAATGCCAATTTTTTGGGCTGTGCTGCCAGTGCAACCTCTAGCTCTTCCAGGAGACCAAATATGTGGATGGGGTTTGTAAGCAGCATACTGCAGCTTGCTTGATGGCAACTTGGACCAGCTCTGTGACTGGAAGTGGGGCTGTGTGCATGGGGGCTCTCAGAGGCAGCGTGTGGCTCCACCATGCTGGACTGGGTGGGACAAGCAGGAAATGCAGTATTTCCCCTATCAGTTATACAGCTTAAGTTTTTAAGAAGCACTTAGCATTTTAAGAAGTGTTCCTGGACAGTAAAGAATTACAGATAAACAGTAGGACAGATTCAGACATAAAAGACCTCTAAATGGGTTACAGTGTTAGATAAATGTATGTAGGATTGGAAGAGAGAAGAAAAATAGTATAGAGAGTTGGAAAAGGAGTAATTGTTTAATAAAACGGAAAAGTCTTCAAAGGGACAGAATACAGACAGTCATAGATTAAAGGGGATAATAAAATAAATATTAAAAAGAAATCAGAGTAAAATCAAGCCATGTGAAGATGGAATGTGCACAAAAAGTCTGGATTATGTATATTATTGTGTTTTCTTTAAAGTTTTTGACTGTGAAGGAGCAAAGTACAGAGAGACATTTCACTGTATGGGCTGCAAAGTTAAACCAGCATATGTGTTCTAAAGGTATCACAATTTCCAAATTTGGGTATAAGGATATGTTGCTTTGAAAAACAGGTTTTTCTCTTGTTTCCACAGAGGATGAGAACCTGTGGATTGCTTCCATTCTGGTGTGGTTTGGTTGAACAAGCCCCCCAAAGGTCACTGTGAGTACCCCTCAAAAAATTACTTTGCCCAATAAACAACAGAAAGAAGTTTGAACAGAACTTCTCCCATATACCCAAATATTGTTTACAAATGTTCTTTCACATTGAAAGGGAGTTATGCTATAGAGATTTGCGTTGGTATGGATCTTGGGTTATTGTTACAAATTTAATGGTAATTTTCTTATATGTGTATGTATTTCTGTTCTTGATTAAGGTATTATTTTGTGCAGTTTATTTAAAAATGTAATATATAATTAAAATTATAGTTTAATAGATAACCATCTATAATAGTCAAGTTTGTAGTCATGTTAGTTGGATTTTCTAGATGTACAGAGATATATTTCAGTTAGATAGGTGTTCTTCAAATCTTTCAGAGACCTTCAGAATATGGCATTTGAAGTGTTTTAAGAGCATACAATTTTTTATGACAGCGAGACAAATCTGCTACTGCCAGCACTAATCTACTTCAAGAGGAAGATGGGCATCAAAGAGACTATTTATGGAGTTTCCTAGCCATTTGGGCAAGAAACTGCTTTTGTCTGCACTGCTGAACTGTACATGCAGGAAACACAGAGAAAGGACTGCTGAACTTGCCCGAAGGTGAGACCATCCTTTGGGGCTCCTACTTCATTTAAGAGTCTGCCAGACATTCTGCAGGACACAGAAGAATATGACTAACAAACTGGCAATATAGGCAGAATATGTCCTCATTTCCCTACATTTATATGAAATCACAAGAGAATACTTTTATCATATGTAATTATAAGAACATATTATATATAAATGAATTACAAAATGTATCATCTCATTGTATGAGTTCTTAGGCCATCAACTACCATAGTAGATCAGGACAATTTTTGTTTTCAAAAATTGCCATTTGTAACCCACATTGTTTTGGATTTTTCATATTCCTCAGAAAAATGAAGCCTACTATCAAATTATACTATTAGTAATTGTTATCAAACTATGTATTTTTTCTCAATTTAGTTATTAAAAGAATTCCAGAGAAATTACTCAGAATCTCCTTTTGTTACTCAACTATGTATTAATTTATCATTTTGGTTCAAAATATAACACTTTCAGAGAAATTTCTCTGAATTTTTTGTGTGAAGGTCAGTGGTAAGCCAGTAATACCATGAGGAGAAACTGGAATACAATAAACACAGTGATTTTAGTAGAAGCCAATTTAAGGTATTTAAAAGAGACTTTAATGTTTAAAGAAGCTAAAATTGGTAATTTTAGATTTTTTCCACATATGCATATTTATTGTAAGCATTGTTCTATATTTGTTTTATTATGGTTTCTTATAAAACCTCCCATTTAATATTTGTAGATGAAACATTAACAGTAAAGGAGAGCACATTGTTTCTCTTACAGGATCATACCTGGCAAGATTGAATGATGATGATTGATGAATGATATAAGAATAATTTTTTAAAACTGTCATTGCCTAAAGAACTTCATTCATGACATTTTTACTCTCTCACTTGAATAATTAGCTCTTGGTCAGCATTAGTATATGAAAGAATTTGTTTCAAACTATATCAATACTGAACATTTGCCTCTCATTAACCATTTCATTTTCCCTTTTCAGATTTCCCTTTCTAGGAATAAATTCTCCACAATTTACTTATTCATTTCTACACCCATATATTCTTTCCAGGGTGTATCTCATAGAAAACAGACTTTCAACTGAACCACCTATTATCATTTTGATCACACAAAGCCCTTACAGTAGAAGACAGAATACTGCATATTATCTGTCTGGCTACAACAATTCAACTGACAGACTGAATGAATAATGGATAAGATGAGGCACTGATATAAAATCTACATTGATGGATAATTACTAAATTGTGTATTTGTGAGTTTCAGAAGCAATGTTGCAAATAAATTTGAAACAAATTATTTTTTGTGTTGTTTTTCTGTTAAAAGATTGCATCATAGTGAGGATTAATCATAATAGTTTAGCCTTACAGTTACAAGACCTCCCTGGTCAAATTTTAAAAAATTCTACTGAAGCCTGAAGGCAAGAAAAGTTGTATCACAATTCTAGTAAGTCTTCTGAAATAATGTGAAGTCCGAAATAGTTAGAGAATTGTCATTGAAATGGTGATATTTGACTTGATAATCTGAAGTATTGCAGCAACTCAAAATTCTGCAGAACATTTTCTCTCTGTTGATTATACCATTAATTTCATTGTAGCATGAGATACCATGTGATTTAAGAAGATATAGAAACTTCTGCACTAATAGTTAATATAAACCCTTTATGAATCAAATAAAATTTTATTCTGTATCACCATTCCAAATATTAGGCTCAAAACACAATATAACCTGCATTGACCAGTTATTGAAGAAATCAATACATCAATTAGGTGGCACAATATATTCAACTCTACTGGCATATTCTTTATTAATGAATATGGAAGCATATCCTATAAGCCAAGTAGCTTATTGATATTAAAATAATCTGTTTAAATAGTGTAAGTGCTTGGCATGCCCTATAGGAGACAGTTTTAGCATAATTAAAGATGAATAAGCAGAACACTGGAACATCAGATGCCCACAATAAATAAAGCTGGCAATATTGAACCTCCATGTCAAATAATAAGATAGATTTGTAAACCCTTGAGTGACGCCTAAAAAGAAAGAAACTCAAGCATTGAAGAAGTTACAAGATCTGGTTGTTCTTAGAATGTCAGAGCTTATAGCATGAGTTGTTTACCTACATATGGGTTCTTGGTTAAAATTGGGATTCTGGGTATATAAAAATATATTTAGTGGAAGAAGGTGAAGCTTAGTGAGTAAAGAATTCTTATACACAAATGTGAGGATAAATGTTGGAATCCCTAACTTCCATTTAAGTGTCAAGTAGATGCAGCTGCCCAGGTGTACTCTTAATCCTTAGCAGGAGCAACTGGGTAAACATACTAACATTATGTGAGCTCTATGTTCTGCATGACACAGTAACTCATTGTATAAGGTAGGGAAGCATGGAGAAAGACTTTCAATGCAACTATATGGCCCCTACACACAACACATACACACATTTATAAATGTGTCTACTTGTATCCACACGTGGGTCTATACACACATATAAAAATATATAACTAAAAGTTTTTGACTAATTAAGTTCTTAAAACTCATAAACATGAATGTCAAGGATGGGACCACAACCAAAGATCTTGACCTGCAAAGATTGTACAAAAGGTACATAACAAGGGGCAAAATATAGTCAATGATAAAACAGTTTATTTTATCTCATCCAAAGAAGTTTAGGTTACATGAAGGGAAGGAGTTGTCTCAAAATTTGTATATAAGATAGCTTCCTGAATTTTGTTATAGCTTGAGTGACCAAATTTCTATGTTTGGACTTGTATACTTATGAATTTATTCAAGCCAATTCTTCTCTCTTTCTTCTTTGAAAGTCAACTTTAAGATATGAAAGAAATGTCATTTAATGTATCTATAGAATGAATAAACATTAGATAAATATCTGTCATGTGAAAGAAGAAACTTATTCACTGTAACTAGGAAAGACAAAACATACATCTGGCCAAATCCTTTACTATGACATGCAATACCACCAAGTATGATGACAAGACCTAACACAAAAATCACTCATTCTCTGATTAACCAAATATCTTCTTTCTTTTTTCTCTCACTTTTTGTTTTATAGTTCTGAAAGATTATATTCTGACAATATATTAACAAACCTCAAGGCTATCAAAACAGTTAACTCCAAGAGAATCATATGCTATGCAATATAGATGTGCACTTTAAAAAGAAAATAAAAACTAAGCTTACTGTAAATTAAATGATGCAAAAATGTTGCTTGCTGGCTTCTTAAACTTCCTTTCTTCTACAAATATACCACTGACATTTGCCCAGGAGTGGCAAAAGCCATATATGCCTTCAAATTTCAAGCATTAATCAAGAAAAAACTCTCATAATCTTGCATACAGACAATCTTAAGAGAACAATTCTTTAATTAATGACCTAGCTACACATATGAATATATTTTATATCAAGTTAATCAAATATAACTAACATAACATATTTTTATTAATTTTTCCATTATTAAAATGTTGCTGATAACTGAATGGATAGAGTTTGGATAGAATATTCTCAGGAATGCTTTCTTTGAATGCTTAGGTCTTTGTAATCTCAGAAATATTTTTTGTATGCTTAGATCATATATATATATATATATATATGAACCTTCTAACACTGTATTTTAAAGTAAAATAAATATTACATTCCTCTCCTACACAGATAGAGGAAGTCGTTAGCTTTATTAGAATGTAAATTTTGGGTGAGCTCTGTGGAAACCAACACTTGGTGGACATAAGAGGTGAGACAATAGTGGCCCTGGGACCCCGGACCCCCAATTCCCTAAAGTCCCCCGTGGGAGAAAGGTCAGGGCCCTTCCCTCCCCCAGGTGCCTTCCACAGTCCTAGCAGCCAGCAGGGAGCCATCTACCCCACAACCAACAGTCGTTCCCGGGGAGCTCCATGGCGACCAATACTTTGTGGACATAAGAGACATAAGAGTTAAAGGAAGAGATGGTAAGACACCAATGCAAGAACTCATCCCTCATCCTAAAAAGCAACATGTTACCACCAGAACCCAGTAGACACACAACAGGAAGACTTGATCATCTTAATCCAGAAGATATAGAAGAAAATGACTTTAAATGTTACTTAATGAAAATGATAGAGTCCTTTAAAGAGGAAGTGAAAAACTCCCTTAAGGTGCCCTCAATGGAAGAATAGATCAAGAAATTGTGGAATATATACACATTAGAATACTACTCAGCGGTAAAAAACAATGACATCCTTAAATTTGCATGCAAATGGATAGAAATAGAAAACGCTATCCTTAGTGAGAAATCCCAAACCGAAAAAGATGATTATGGTATGTACTCACTCATTAGTGAACCCTAGCCATAAACAAAGAACATTAAGCTTATAGCTCACAAGCCTAGAGAAGCCAAATGGCAAGGCTGACCCAAAGAAAAACATATATAGATCCTCCTGGAAACTGGAAGCAAGCAAGATCGCCGAGCAAAAGGTGGAGGCATGGGAATGGGAATAGGGGTGGATGTAGGGGTGCAGTGGGGGTGAAAAGGAGAGAGGGAGGGAGAAGGGAGAAGGGATGGACTGGGGAGAGCTTGGGGGAGTGAGAGGATAGAGATGGAGGAAGGGTGGTTATTGGAGAAGGGAATAAGATATCTACATTAAGGGAGTCATTTTAGGACTGGCAAGAGTCTTGGCTCTAGAGGGGAACACAGGTGTCCATGGGGATGTCCCCAGCTAGGTACTTGGGCAGCAGAGGAAAAGGTGTCTGATCTAGCCTTGTCCCATAGTCACATTGATGAATATCTTGATCATCACCATAGAAATTTCGTCTGATGGATGGAGATAGAGACAGAGACCCACATGCACATCAGAGCAATGGATTGAGCTCCCAAGGTCCATTCGAAGAGTAGAAGGTGGGAAAAATGAGCAAGGAAATAGGGACCGGGAGAGGCTGGGCCACCAACCGTGAAAGTGTGCCTGATGTAATGGGAGCTCAGCAAATCCAGCTGGACCAGGACTGAATGAGCATATGCTCAAACTGGAAGCTCTGAATGTGGCTGTCAATGGAGGCTGACTGAGAAGCCAATAATAATGGCCCTGGGACCTATCTCTTCTGCATGTATTAGCTTTTTGGGATTCTAGTCTATATCAATGCACACCTTCCTAGGCCAGTATGGAGGGGGTAGGGCCTTTTACCCTGTGCCCTTTTAAGGAAGCAGTGGGAGGGTGGAGAGTTAGTGGGGAAGCGGGAGGGGACTGGGAGAAGGGGAGGAAGCAAAAATTTTTTTGAATGAAAAATAAAAGAATAAAAAAAAGAAAGAAATGGAGAAGACTAACAAAAAGCTGGAAGAAATGAATAAATCCCTCAAAGAAGCCAAGAAAAGCAAGAAAAAGCAAACAAACAGCTGAAGGAAACATTTTAAAACTTGAATATTGAAATAGAGGCAAAAAAAACCACAAACTGAGGGAACTCTGGAATTGGAAAATCTGCAAAAATGAACAGGAACTACAGAGACAAGTATAACCAATAGACATTAACAGAAGGATACTCAACTACATATGGAAAAGCAAGAAACCCAGGATAGCCAAAACAATCCTGTACAATAAAGGAACTGCTGGAGGCATTACCATCCCTGACATCAAGCTGTATTATAGAGCTACAGTAATGAAAACAGCTTGATATTGGCATAAAAACAGAGACGTTGACGAATGGAATCAAATTGAAGACCCGGATATTAATTCACACACCTATGAACACCTGATTTTTGACCAAAAAAAACCCCAAAAATTATGCATTGGAAAAAAGAATGCATCTTCAACAAATGGTGCTGGCATAACTGGATGTCAACTTGTAGAAGAATGAAAATAGATCCATATCTGTCGCCATGCACAAAACTCAAGTTGAAATGGATTAAAGACCTCAATATAAAACCGACCACACTGAACCTGATAGAGGAGAAAGTGGGAAGCAACTTCCAATGCATGGGCACAGGAGACCACTTCCTAAATATAACCCCAGTAGCACAGACAATAAGAGCATCAATAAATAAATGGGCCCTCCTGAAACTGAGAAGCTTCTGTAAAGCAAAGGACACAGTCAATAAGACAAAAAGGCAGCCTACTGAATGGGAAAAAAATCTTTTCATACCCCACATTAGACAAAGGACTGATCTCCAAAATATATAAAGAACTCAAGAAATTAGATATTAAAATTCTAAATAACCCAATTAAAAAGTGGTATATGGAACCGAACAGAGAATTCTCAACAGAAGAATTTCAAATGGCCAAAAGATACTTAAGGACATGTTCTTCCTTAGCGATCAGGGAAATGCAAATCAAAACAACTTTGAGATACCATCTTATACCTGTCACAATGGCTAAGATCAAAAACACTAATGACAGCTTATGCTGGAGAGGTTGTGTAGCAAGGGGAATGCTCATCCATTGCTGGTGGGAATGCAAACCTGTGCAACCACTTTGGTATTCAGTGTGGTGGTTTCTCCGAAAACTGGGAATAAACCTACCTAAGGTTCCAGCAATTCCACTCTTGGGAATATACCCCAAAGACTCTCAATCATACTGCAAGAGCATTTGTTCAACTGTGTTCATAGCAGCATTATTTGAAATAGCCAGAACCTGGAAACAACCTAGATGCCCCTCAACTGAAGAATGGATAATGTGTGGCACATCTACACATTAGAGTACTACTCAGCAGTAAAAAAAAAAAAAATGATACCTTGAATTTTGCATGCAAATAGACGGAATTAGGAAACATTATCCTGAGTGAGGTAACCCAGATCCAAAAATATGAATATGGTATATACTCACTCATAAGTGGATACTAGTCATAAACAAAGGGAAACAAGCCTATAGTTCAGGATCCTAGAAAAACTAAGCAATAAGGTGATCCTAAAGAAAAACATATATGGATCCACCTGGAAATTGGAATCAGACAAAAATTTGGGAGCAGGGTGTGGGAGGTAGAAGGGGGAGAAGGAAGGTTGAGGAGAACTTGAGGGAATGGGATGGTCGAGATGGAGGAAAGACAGATATGAGAGCAAGGAAAGAGATATATTGATTGAGGGAGCCTGGACTGGGAGTGGACTAGTATGTGAACAACCAAGCCCCTCTGAAGGGGGCTGACAGTTGGGGCAGACTGAGGGGTCACTGATAATGACACTTGGTTGTGTCTCTACTGCATATTCCGGCTTCATGGGATCCTAGTCTCTTTGGATGTAAACCGTGCTCAACCTAGAAGTAGTAGGGAGGGCCTTGGACTTTCCACAGGGTAGGGTGCATGGCACTCCTCTAGGTTTGGAGAGGTGGGAGGGAAGGCCTGTGGAGGGAGAGGGCCCAGGACTGGGAGATGGGGAGGATGGGAGGGAGTGGGAATTTGGGTTGGTATTTTTTAAGTATTGAAAAGGGGAAAAAAGAATGTAAATGTTGAACTCGATCCCCTTAGCCATTTCTTATTTTGTTAACATTGAAATATTTCAACTTTAGAAGATGTGTGGGTTTAAAATATACTCCACTAAATGTAGCAGTTTCCTGTTCTGGTGCAGTGGGGAATCTTCTTTAGCCTCTTCAATCATGACAATGGCCCCACACAACCACAGTCATAAAGAACAAATATAAAAGATTATCTTTGAGCTTTTCTTGTTGAAAGAAAATGAATTAACTATGGTAGTTTAAAAGTATCCTTCCAGGATTCATGGACATAAAAGAGTTCTTCACTCTAGTTATGTGAGAGTTAGTTTTAAGCCATGTTGGGAAATCTAAGTTGTCACAGTCCATGAGGAGAAGACCTCATGGTTTTTATTCCAACAAAAAGATAAATATTATATTTTAAGTATTGATACTTATAATTTAATCAGAAGAGTAGCTGTGACTGCAAGTATCACTACAAAAAATAATCCATTTAAAATCCCACTCATTTTTCTAATGTGATCTTCACTAAATTTATAGGGGCTAGCTGATCACTCACCAGTTCCTCATCTATTACCCACAATATGAGTTCTGAGAGCTGTGAAAAAAAAAAAAAAAGGTCAAAACTTTTAATTAAAACCGAGTTTAGGAGTGAGCAACACAATTAGTAGAATATTTACCTAGTATACTTGAGACATTGGATCTGATCCCCAGAAGAGTATGACAAGTTATGGTGGTGAACTTCTTTAATCCCAGAACTGTAGGGGTAGAGGCAGAAGGATGAAGGTGTAACAGGTGCTCTCTTTTGCATAAGTAGTTCAGTCTTGACTACGTGAAATTCTTGGTCAAAAAGAAAGGAGCCACATGTATTTTTTTAAAAAGTGAATTATTGGCTGATTTCAGATGATTTAAAAAAAACATGTAATTAGAAATATCATTAGCCACCATGAACAAAATAATAAAAAACAAAGAGAAAAAAGTTTAAGAAAATAAATTTGTCTTTACCTTTTAAATTAATGTTATAAGGATAAAGCAAAGGACAATTTTTTAAAAAATTTCCTCTAGAAAATGAGAATGCTCTCATTTGTCTCCTGCTGAATTATTATTAACTGCTATCTTTCATAAACTGTTTAGTTTATGGTCTAATTTATCTCAATTAGTGTGTTAGTTACTTTAATAGATGAATGCATTAATTTTAATTGGGTAATGGTGGAATTGGCTAGGTATCATCCTAAATTGTGTTACTCAGTAAAAATAGTTCAATGACATCAGAACAAACTAATTAAGTTTTTAATTTAAACTCATTTTTATCTGATACAAAATATTAAAATTCATGCTTCTTTCAAAAATAACTCTAAATCAGGTCATAAATTTCAATTACGATGTTAAAATTCACATATCAAAAATCATATTTTCTAAAATAATTCCAGAGAAAATGAAGTGGGAAAATAGCTCAATATTTCATTAATAATTCCTGTTTACATGTGTTCCTTGAGTTCTGCTCTGTCTAAAGATGGTTGGAGCAGTCTTAGAATAAGAAGCATATAAATACTTTAGGTATATTCTTCTAAAATAAAAATTGGGCCAAAGTCTTATGAGGATGCATTTTTTTCGGATAGATTATCTGATACTTTATAGCTAGGATGTCACTTGTCTGACAAATTGGAAGATTTAGTTAAAGCTAGCAGTAATTATTGTCATTATCTTTATTATCATAATTACTGTCTCTGATGTTCAGTTTGGTAAAAAGAACATGAATGCAAATTTTATGTAAATTGTATAATATTAAAATTTCTTTATTTTCATACCAATTACATAATATTAAAATGAGTATCTGTAATTATTATGCTTCTGTAAGATCTCAATCACCAAGATATTAGAAGTTTCATGGATCTTTCACAAAAGCACACCTAGAGACATATGATGTTTGTTCTTTCACTCCAGATGCATAACTTTAAAAATAACAAAACCGTCATAACAATTGTTTCATTTCAGTCCAGGAAAGTTCACACATTTCTAATTAGTATTTTCACTTATTAATTAAAATTAGCTTTATAAAGCAAGTCAATGAGTCAAAGATTCCTCTATGTTATTAAATGGGAAACTGACTCAAATTACTAATAAATGTAAAATAAAGTAAAAGAAGTATAAAATATTCAAAGTAATCATCTATATAGTTTTAACAAATTTAATGTATTTTAACCCTTGCAATGTTTTGAAGTTAATTTTTGTTTTGCTTTTTCGAGACAGGGTTTCACTGTAGCTTTTGGAGCCTCTCCTGGAACTAGCTCTTGGAGACCAGGCTGGCCTGGAACTCAGATCTGCCTGCCTCTGCCTCCTGAGTACTGGGATTAAAGGTGTGCACCATCACTGCCTGGCTTGTTTTGAAGTTAATTTTAAATTATACTAAAAACTACTTATAATTTATATTCATTTATTTCACAAGAAATTCTGTACACATTAATTTCTAGCCAGTCTTATCTCCAAATATGAATTTTAAACTCATACTTTTCCACTTTCTTTTAACTGGTTCATCTTCACAGTTAATTATTCTTCATGTTGTAGACTGTAAAATATACCAACAAAATGAAACTAAAGGAGTAGGTACTTTTATCTCAAACTTTGGGGGTAAGTATACAATGGCAGGACAGCAATGGAAACCAGAGCTTGGAGCTACTCAAAGGAGCACATTCACAGTGAGCAATTATTTCTGGTGCAGATGCCAATTCCTACTTTTATATATCTCAATACTCCAACCAGAGAATGGGTGGCATAGATGGTGGGCAAGTCTTTCCACCTATCCATATAGGATGATAAGCTAATTCTCTTGTATGCCTATCCCACAGATGAATTGAGTTATCGTCAACTTGATAATTAGATTTGCTATAAATAATAATTTTGCATCCAATTTACCCATAAAATCTGATGTTTATAATAATTTGAAGCACAATTGAATCTTCATGTTAGCTAAAGTATAAATATGGGTTTAATGGATCTTATTCTCTCATGGCTCAAACTTTTCCAGGGAACCCATATTACAAGGACAAGGAATCACTCACCTGCTGTACATAGATGATCTTATCAAAGGCTATTGATGTGCATAGATATAAGGACATTCATTCTAAATTAACCTTAACCCTGGGACTGAGGCAAAAAAAAATCTATTAAACTTGTGTTTCCTGACAGACTCCTCTACATGCTTATTGACCACACACTATTCATTATATAAGCTTACAGTCTTCTACATCTCAGTAATAATTTCCTTTTTACCTTCAGAAATGTTTTCAAAGTCAATACTGTATGCCATTCCTTGTCAAAAAGAAAACAAAGCATACATCAAAACACCCAAGTCATAGATTTCTTTGTTGCTGGCCCCTGTTTTCTTAATGTTTCCATAAAATTCAATTATATTCTCATGTATGGTGCATGAGCAAACACACACACATACACCACACACACACACACAAGCATGCATGTAACCCCCCACACACATATTCATGCAATGACAATTATTGAAAATAGAAACCCTGAATTTGAAGGAGAGTGAAGAGACATATGTTGCAGGGTTGTAGGGAGGAAAAGGAAATGAGAAATGTTGTGATTGTAATCTCAAAAATACAAAATTTACATGGGCTGTAGTGACATGTGCTTTTGATCCCAGAACTTGGGAGGCAGGGACAGGCAGATCTCTAAGTTCAAGAAATACTGGGTCTACAGAGTGAGTTCCAGGACAGTCAAGACTGTTTTAAAGAGAACCCCTGCCTCAAAACAACAAAAATAAATAAATAAAAAAACAAATAAAGAAAAATCTCAGAGGATCTCTACACTTCTGATTTCATCTTTGACTTTTTGATCTCACAGATAGTATTCTTCCCCTTTTATAATATAAAGTTCTTCCAGCAACATTTGTTAACGATGCTTTCAGTCTTCCATAGTATACTTTTAGCTTCTTTGTCAAATATGAGTTGTTCATAGGTTTGTAGATTAATATCCGGGTCTTCGATTCGATTCCATTGGTCAACGTCTCTGTTTTTATGTCAATACCAAGCTGTTTTCATTACTGTAGCTCTGTAATAGAGTTTGAGGTCAGGCATGGTAATGCCTGCAGAAGTTCCTTTATTGTATAGGATTGTTTTGGCTATCCTGGGCTTTTTGTTTTTCCATATAAACTTAGTTATTGTTCTCTCAAGGTCTGTGAAGAATTGTGTTGGGATTTTGATGGGGATTGCATTGAATCTATAGATTGCCTTTGGTAAAATTGCCATTTTTACTTTATTGATCCTACCAATCCAGGAGCATGGGAGATCCTTCCATTTTCTGGTATTCTCTTCAATTTCTTTCTTCAAGGTCTTAAAGTTCTTGTCAAATAGATCTTTTACTTCCTTGGTTAGTATTACCTCAATATACTTTATGCTATTTGTGGCTATCATGAAAGGTGATGTTTATCTGATTTCCCTCTCTGTTTCTTTATCCTTTGTGAATAGGAGGGCTACTGATTTTTTTGAGTTGATGTTGTATCCTGCCACATCACTGAAGGTATCTATCAGCTGTAGAAGTTCTTTGTTAGAGTTTTTGGGGTCACTTATGTACACTATCATATCATCTGCAAATAACTAAAGTTTGACTTCTTCCTTTCCAATTCGAATCCCCATGATCTCCTTATTCTCTTTTATATCTATTGCTAGAACTTCAAGCACTATATTAAAGAGATATGGGGAGAGTGGAAAGCCCTGTCTTGTTCCTGATTTTAGTGGAATCGCTTTGAGTTTCTCTCCATTTAATTTGATGTTAGCTGTCGGCTTGCTGAATATTGCTTTTATTATATTTAGATATGAACTTTGTATCCCTAATCTCTGCAAGACCTTTATCATAAAGGGGTGTTGAATTTTGTCAAATGCTTTTTCATCATCTAATGAAATGATCATATGGTTTTTTCTTTCAGTTTATTTATATGATGGATTACATTGATAGATTTCCATAACTGGATGTCAACCTGTAGGAGACTGAAAATAGATCCTTATCTATCTCCATGCATAAAACTCAAATCCAAATGGATTAAAGACCTCAATATAAATCCGACCACACTTAACCTGAGAGAAGAGAAAGTGGGAAGTAGCCTGCAATACATGGGCACAGGAGACCACTTCCTATGTAAAACCCCAGTGGCACAGACATTAAGAGCAACAATGAATAAATGGGACCTCCTGAAACTGAGAAGCTTCTGTAAAGGAAAGGATGTTGTCATTAAGACAAAAAGGCATCCTACTGAATGGGAGAAGATCTTCAATAACCCCACATCAGACAAAGGTCTGATCTCCAAAATATATGAAGAACTCAAGAAACTAGACATTAAAAATCTAAATACCCCAATTAAAAAATGGGGTAATGATCTGAACAGAGAATTCTCAACAGAAGAAGTTCGAATGGCCAAAAGATACTTAAGGTCATGTTCAACTTCCTTAGCGACCAGGGAAATGCAAATCAAAACAATTTTGAGATACCATCTTACACATGTCAGAATGCCTAAAATAAAAAATACCAATGACAGCCTTTGCTTGAAAGGATGAGGAGTAAGATGAACTCTCATCCATTGCTGGTGGGAATGCAAACTTGTGCAACCACTTCAGAAATCAGTGTGGCGGTTTCTCAGGAAATTGGGAATCAACCTACCTCAGGATCCATCAATACCACTCTTGAGAATATACCCAAGAGATACCCAATCATACTACATAAGCATTTGTGCAACTATGTTCATAGCAGCATTGTTTGCAATAGCCAGAACCTGGAACCAACCTAGGTGCCCCTCAATGGAAGAATGGATCAAGAAATTGTGGAATATATACACATTAGAATACTACTCAGCGGTAAAAAACAATAACTTCCTTAAATTTGCATGCAAATGGATGGAAATATAAAACACTATCCTTACTGAGGTATCCCAAACCCAAAAAGATGATTATGGTATGTACTCACTCATTAGTGGACCCTAGACATAAACAAAGAACATTAATCTTATAGCTCACAGCCTAGAGAAGCCAAATAACAAGGTGGACCCAAAAAAATATATATATAGATACTCCTGGAAATTGGAAGCAAACAAGATCGCTGAGCAAAAGGTGGAGGCATGGGAATGGGAATAGGGGTGGAGGTAGGCCTAGGGGAGGGGTGAAAAGGAGAGAGGGAGGGAGAAGGGAGAAGGGATGGGCTGGGGAGAACTTGGGGTAGTGAGAAGGTAGAGATGGAGGAAGTGTGGTTATTGGAGAAGGGAATAAGATATCTACATTAAGGGAGTCATTTTAGGATTGGCAAGAGTCTTGGCTCTAGAGGGGAACACGGGTGTCCATGTGGATGTCCCCAGCTAGATACTTGGGCAGCAGAGGTGAAGGTGCCTGATCTAGCCTTGTCCCATAGTCACATTGATGAATATCTTGATCATCACCATAGAAATTTCGTCCGATGGATGGAGATAGAGACAGAGACCCACATACACATCAGAGTAATGGACTGAGCTCCCAAGGTCCATTCGAAGAGTAGAAAGTGGGAGAAGATGAGCAAGGAAGTCGGGTCCCGGAGAGGCTGGTCCACCAACCGAGACAGTGTACCTGATCTAATGGGAACTCAGCAAATCCAGCTGGACCAGGACTGAATGAGCATATGCTCAAACTGCAATCTCTGAATGTGGCTTTCAATGGGGGCTGACTCAGAAGCCAATAATAATGGCACTGGGACCTGTCTCTTCTGGATGTATTAGCTTTTTGGGAATCTAGTCTATATGGATGCACACCTTCCTAGGCCGGGATGGAGTGGGGAGGGTCTTGGGCTTCCCCCAGGGCAGGGTACCCTGCCCCCTCTTAAGGAAGCAGGGGGAGGGAGGAGGGTAAGTGGGGGAGCGGGAGGGGACTGGGAGAGGGGAGGAAGTGTAAATTTTTTGAATGAAAAATAAAATATTAAAAAATAATATAATATTCTGTAGACAATCATAGATTTACATGAAGATATCAAAAACAAAAAAAATACAGAAGTCATAAAGTGCCAATGGCACAATTAAGTTCAAAGAAACAACATAAGACCTACCAGACTCTTGCAGAATCATGAAATGGGAGGTGGTTTAAGGTTTAGTTTTGTAAACACCTGTAGGCTGACTAAAGACCAATTTCAAATAGAAGGTATTCAGATTTTTCACTTAGAGTCCATTACAAGTTTTAGAACTTTAAAATTTTATCCAAATGGAATTCCAGAGTGCAGAGCCTGGAAAGATATGTCACTTTCTCTGGGCAAGATTATGTAGGGACTACAGAATTCACAATGTATAATGCCTATAGAATCTTCCACACGGGTACTCTTTTGCAGAAAGAAAGACAATACCTGAGCTTCATTACCCTAGAGAGTGAGTTTTCCTTCCGTGGCTGCCTGATTTAACTTTCTACATCTCCAAATGTGAAAGAAATACAAATAAAGGATATAAAATTACATGAATATAAAACACTGAAGGAAGTGAGTATGTAGGAGCAAAAGCCCCAGACAAAAAGTTTAAACACAGCTTTAAAGAGCCTTTCCCTCCCAACACTAATGACTCATATAAACACACATCATAATAATCGGTTTCGGCTCCCAGACCGGCATGGTGGCGTATCTCTGAGAAGAAACATCAAGGAGGTACAAAGATCAGAGGTAAGACAGAACACAAATCCAAACTAAGAGAAACCAAGTGAAATAAAACTTTATTCAGGATCTATGAAGACTTTGATTTTCAAACATAAAAAACACTATGCAACAATGAAGGTTAACCAGACCAAACTGAATTATTATATTAGTCATACTTATACAGCTTCTATTATATAACTAAATAAGTCCAAACTTCAACAAAAATTAATATAGCACAAAAAATATAAGTTTATACACCTAAAATGTAAATAAAAAGCACAGAAAAGACTGGCATATAGATGATTCAAACTCTAAACTTATCAAGAAAGGGCTTTAAAATTGCTAACATCAGTTTGTTGAGGGCTCTTTAAAGTAAACAGAAAATAGAAACAGATTTGCAAAGAAAAAAATTAATTCTAATAATTTAATTAAAATAAAATGTTAAATCTTAAATATTGTATCTCAAATGAATTCTTTTTTTTTTTGCTTATAAGCTTTAGTAAATTAGCCCAGAAAAGCACAAGAAAGTTTAGATGTTGATAGAAATGTTTCAATTTTGAAAAAATAGTCAACTCAATTCTGTTAATCAAAAAATCAATACCTTGATATTACTCTTTTTTCAACTAGGAAATCATACAAAATATAGGGGTGATGCAAGGATCAATTTGATTATTGGTGTCAAAGTTTGACGGAGTGTTTAGATTACACACATATTTTTTAATAGCTTTGACTCAGTAGCCAAAGTCTCACCTGCTTTTGGGAAATAACCATGTGACATGCACACAAACATATTTTATTCCATTAATCCCTGCTTTAATGACTTGTCTGTTCTAAAGTAAAAATCTCCACATATGAAGGGTATTATTTTCTCCTTGGTAACTAGCACCAAAAGGACTTTAATTCCTTTTGAAATTAGTGAAAGAGCTGTAGGAACATTCATTTAATATTATATTAATATAATCATATTTAAGAGATGTAATTCATTAATACCTTCTGAAATGTTGACAGTTGATTGATACTTTGCTATTTTTGTAACTAATTATACATTTAGCTCAGCACAATATCATTATATCTACTGACTATAATGTTAAAAAATACTCTCTTATTTATAATGTTCAGTGTTGATTATTTGGTATATTGGGATTGTCAAAGGATAATGAGTTAATCTATTAGAATAAAAATTTGAATTTTAATAATGACAATCAACACTTCTAGAATATTTTATATATAAAATGAGGCAAAACACATAAAATTAGGTACATCAGGTATATCACATATTGAACTCTCAAAATCCAAGCATCACTTGAAGCTAGAGGAATTATTGATAAAGAGCACACATAAAGTTCCAGCAAAGTACTAGTTGAAAAACATTTGCAGGAATAAGGATCTTACTCAGAAGAACACAAAGGAGTCTTTCCTCCTTACCTTACAGGCACTAATACCTCTTGGATTCATCCCTAATTTAGATGTGGTTTAAAGTATAACAGTAATAAATGTTATGTTTTACCTGCCAAAATGAGTATTAGCAATCTCAATGTAACACATTCAACTTGACACATGATGACAAATTGCAATAGAGTCTGAAGAAGGCATAAAGTTTTATGAAATCCAAACTTTGGCAGCTTTTTGGATTTTTATGCCAGTTCCTTGCCAAAATCATGTTTTATAGAGAACAATTTGTCTTCTTGGACATTCATGAATGAGAAACTGCAGACAATGAATTATATAGAGAGAGTTGAAATTTGTTTTTCATATTTGAATTTAGCAGATGAATATGCAAGTAGAATTAAATGTCCCAGATGTCTTACCAATTTAATCTACAATAAATCTAAATTTTCATATTATTTTAAACTAAAACACAGTATCTTATCCAGAGAAATGTTAATATATGATTGCCATTGACACTAATAACTCTTTGGATGTGCTTATCCCTTACCACTCATTACTGAGCAACTCTAATCTGAAGAATACCTTATATATCAACCTGGATGAATCTATATTATAAGCAATTTTGAGATGTTTCTGACATTGTAATCATTTTCAAAGATAAACTGAAATCTCAAGGAAACTTTTGATGATGTAAGTATTTGTGAGTTTGTAGAAAGTAACAGAATCTCTAAAATATTATTCATATTAAATCACTGAGAGAACTGGAGACCAAAATGCTTATATGAGTAAACAACTTGAAAACAGACCATCACAGTACAAATTTAACTGTTCAACACAAAATAAACAAAACCATGTCCCCATTCAAAGGCTAAAATAGCCTTTAAAGACAAAGATCATTCTCTGTGTAGAGTGAACTTTCCTAAACATCAAGATTTAAATCATGGCAACACATTTAGAAGTAGAAATAGACTATTGTCTTAGTGCCAGAAAACAAGATGCCCCAGGGAACTTCCTTTGGGCTTCAATGTTACTTTTTATAACTATTTTAAATGGTTTTGCTTAGAATAATGACAGATTAGAATTGTGTTTAGGAATCTCAGTACCGTCACAATATTTTGAACCAGCAAGAATGGATAGAGATAAATGATTTGGCAATTTCTCAAGTGAAACTTATAAGATATTAAACTAACCTATTAACAATGAAGTTCAATTCACAGAAATGATTTAACACATACTTGAGGAGTAAAAATGACAGAAATTTGTAAAATATTAAATGTAGGAAATGAAGGAAAGGGGGAATATGAAGAAAATGTGTCCCTATAATGAATACTTGCAATAAATACACATTAAAATTATTTTTTAAGATTTCAAATGTGTCTCTATATCCAACCATTGAAAGAAGACCTATAGAATAATTTCATACTTAATAAAAAAATGGAAGATTAGAGTTGTTTTACAAGGTTATTAACAACCAGGTAAATACCCAGAAATTGATATCAATTTATTAAAGTATAAATTTATACTATATGATGATTAGAAATGCAAAAGGTAATTTACATTCACTAAGAGAAAACATCTTTAAAGCATAGTCCATGGAACAAATCTGTGAACATGCAGAAGCTTTATGGAGGAGAGGGAACTTTCACCTTTCAGGGGAAGATGCTGCATTAGATTAACTGATCTTGACAGTTTCTATGTTGAGTCATAAAATGAAATGAAGGAAAAATGAAAGGTCATCTAGAATTTATCAACTTTAATTCACATGACAAAATGATTTGCCAGGAAGTCACAAACAAAATCAGTGTTTAGAAAATTAGAGTATAGCCGGGTAGTGCTGTTGCATGCCTTTAATCCCAGCACTCAGGAAGCGAAGGCAGGCGAATCTCTGTGAGTTCAAGGCAAACTTGGTCTGCATGAGCTAGTTCCAGGACAGGCTCAAAAGCTACAGAGAAACCATGTCTTGAATAAAAAACAAACAATAAAAAAGAAAGAAAGGAAAATTAGAGTCTAAAAACCATTTAGTGTTTCTTTTCTGTTCTGATAACTTTTACTGAAATATGAACTCAGATGTCTTGATGAGTAGAACTGAATGCTTCTATATATTCTCTTGTCAATAATAGTAAGAGGACAGTTCCATCAGGGATGAAGTCCATTTATAACGGTTGCCCTTTATGATTTTATCAGAGCTGAAAAACTCATCATCTGATAGTAGCTGTGATGATATCATAGAAGCAATCTATTCCTCACATTTCCCAGAATTCAGAATTAAAAATTTCCACTGCATTTCCTGCTATAAGAAAGCATAACACTTACAATTATATGCAATATTTAATACTGATAAAGGAAATAAACAAGTCCACTACTTTTATGTACTTAATATAAGTTTAATGTGTAATAGTATATATATATATATATATATATGTAGACTAGCAAATATTATATAATATATATATATAAAATAAGATAACAAAAAATACCATTTAAACTAGCCAGTGACCTCATGAATCCTTTACATTTTATATTTGTTCATGTTACTATGACTAAACTTTATCTAACCTATTTTGTTTTAGATGTTTTGGATGTAAGTTTCAAAAAATTTCAAACTGTTTAATGAATAATTTCAAGAAGATTCTTGCAATTTATTGACACTAAATGCATTTCATATCTCATGAATGTATGTGATTTCTTTTGTATTTATTTAATTTTGAGTTTATAATTACATTTCCTGTTGTCAATACAATCCACCAAATAAAAAAAACTGAAAAAAATGAATGATCATCTCATTAGATGCTGAAAAAGCCTTTGCCAAAATTCAATAGCCCTGTCATGATAAAGGACTTGGGGAGAGTAGGGGTACAGGGAACATACCTAAACATAATAAAAGCCATATATAACAAGCCAACAGTCAAAATCAAACTAAATTTAGAAAAATTCAAAGTGATCCCACTGAAATCAGGAACATGACAGAGGTGTTCACTCTCTCCATATCTATTCAATATAGTATTTGAGGTTCTAGATAGAACAATAAGATAACAAAGAGAGATCGGGGGGATAATAATCAGAAAAAAAAGCCAAACTTTCACTATTTGCTGATGATATGATAGTTTACATAAGTGACCACAAAATTCTACCAAGGAACTCATACATCATATAAAGACCTTCAGTAATGTAGCAGGATACCAGATTACCTTAAAAAAAAATCAGTATCCCTCCTTTATATTGATGACAAACAGGCTGAGAAAGAAATCAGAGAAACATTATCCTTGACCTTAGCCAAAAACAACATAAAATATATTGAAGTAACTTTAACCAAACAAGTGCAAGTCCTGTATGACAAGAACTTTAAATCTTTGAAGAAAGAAATTGCAGAAGATGCAAGAAATTTGAAAGATCTCCCACACTCTTGGTTGGGTAGCATTAACAAAGTAAAAACACAATATTACCAAAAGAAATCTACATATTCAATGCAATACCATCAAAATTCCACAAAAATTCTTCGAAGATCTTGAAAGAATAATATTCAGTGTTATATGGAAAATCAAAAAACCCAGAATAGCTAAAACAACACTGTACAACAATGGAACTTCTGCAGACATCAGATTCCCTGATTTCTAGCTCTGCTACAGAACTATAGTACTGAAAACACCCTGGTAATGGGAGAACCAGTGGAAGCAAATAGAAGACCTGGATATCAGTCCCCACAGCTATAAATAGTTGATTTTGAAAAGGAGCAAAAAATACAAAATGGAAAAACAGAAAGCATATCCAACAAATGGTATTGGCAAAACTGGATATCAACATGTAGAAGAATGAAAACAGATCCATATTTATCACCATGCACAAAATTAAGTTGAAATGAATCAAAGACCTCAACATAAAACCAATCACAATGAACCTCATAGAAAAGAAATTGGGAGGTACCCTTGAATGCAGTGACACAGAATATCACTTCCTAAACATAACCCCAGTAGCACTGATACTGAGAGAAACAAATAATAATGGGACTCCTGAAATTAAGAAGCCTCTGTAAACTGAAAGACATGGTCAACAGGACAAAACAGCAGCATGCAGAATGGTAAAAGTTCTTTACCATTTCAAACCCACATTGGACAGAGGGCTAATCTCCAAAATATATAAAGAACTCAAGAAATTGTTCATCAAAAGAACAAATAATCCAATAAAAATGTGGTACAGATCTAAACAGAACTCTCAACAGATGAATCAAAAGTGGCTAAAAGACACTTAAAGAAATGCTCAAAATCCTTTGCCATCATAGAAATGCAAGTCAAAACAACTCTGAGATTCCATCTTACACCTGTAGGAATGGCCAAGATCAAAAACACTGTTGACAGTTTATAATGGAGAGCATGTGGGACAAAGGGAACACTCCTCCACTGTTGGTGGGAGTACAAACTGGTACAGCCACTTTGGAAATAAGTATTGTCATTTCTCAGAAAATTAGGAAATAACCTACCTCAAAACCTAGCAATTTCACTTTTCCGTATATACCCAAAGGATGTTTAATTATAACACAAAGATATGTGATCAACTATGTTCATAGCTGTATTGTTTATCATAGTAAGAACCTGATAACAAGATAAATGCCCCTGGCTGAGGAATGGGATAAGGTAGATGTAGTACAATTACACAATGGAGTACTACACAGTGGACAAAATAATATCTTGAAATGGATGCATATAGAAACATTATATTGAATGAGGTAACCCAGACCCAGAAAGACAAATATAGTATGTACTTACTCATAAGTGGCTTTTAGACATTACATAAAGAAAATCCAGCCTACAATTCATAGTTCCAGAGACCTTAGACAACACAGAAACATACATGGATCTAATCTACATTGGAAGTAGAAAAAGACAATATCTCCCGAGTAAATTGGAAGCATGGGGAGCATAGGAGAGGGTAAAAGGGAACAGGGAAGAAAGGGAGAAAAGTAGAGAAAATATATAGCTCAATAAAATCTACAAAAAGATAATAATCACAAAATTTCCCTTGCTTAAGATAACCAAGATATGTGTTAAATAGAACATAACCTTCTGTTTATAGGATATTTATCTTTACATAAAGAGAACACAACCTTTAAAAAAACTCAAAGTTATTAAAGCTTTATGCAATCTATTTCTGGGGGTATTTATCATACCTTTCTGTTTATTTTACTACCTTTAGAGTTTTATTTAATCTCTCTATAACTGCTTGTTCTATAGTATTGTGTGGTATTTCTTTAATAATAAGCAAGAAATCTGTTTCATTTTCATAAAGACATTTGCTGGAGCTATGTTTGTATTTATTAGTTCAGGTAAACCCATGTTTTCTATAAAATACAGCAAATATGTAACTACCCAATCAGCCTTTTTAAATCTCAAGGCACCTTTGCATTAACAACCTGAATAGGTATCAATGGTGTGATGTACATATTTTAGTTTTCCAAACTGTACACAGTGGATCACATCCATCTGCCAGATTTCATTCCTTTGAATACTCTTTGGATTACTTCTTGCAGTTCGTTGTGTTTGGTTGTATAAAGAACATGTAGAACATTTCCTTATAATCTCCTGGGCTTTTGCCATGTGATGTAAAAGTCCTTTTTTTAAACCTTTGCTATGTTTTTTTATGAAAATTTGAGGGTTTCAGCACATTTCCAATCAATAACTTATCAATTTCTTCATGACCTTTTGCTAGAGAGGACCTGGCAGATCCATATGGTATTAGATGTGTGTTATGTATATGGAGTGATGCCTGTTCCTCATTATATCTTGTACCTGAATAAATAATAAGGTAATTTCTGTATAATATTGAATTAATTCAGTGACTTCAATATGCAAAATAACTCTTTCTGCATTTTGAGAATGGTTAACTATGAAGAGAGGTTTTTTAAAATCACTTAGTATCATGAGAATAGCATATAATTCTGACAGAATAAGGGCTTTGTTCCGATTTACTTAAATTTTGTGATTTTTAACTTTCTTTCTTCATTTATTTGCATCAGTAGATAATGTAGGGCCTCCAGTTATTGGTGTGTCCTGTACAATAGGAGGAAGGATCCAATTAGCTCACTTTATAAGTCAAATTCTCTCACTGTTAGGATAGTTGTTGTTAATCTCTCCAAAAAATTGCTACAAGATCTTTGCCAGGAATCACTTTCTTCACATAATTTGTTAATTGCTTCATTAGTAAAAGGCACTGTAATCTCTGCTGTGTCTATTCCTACTAATTGACAAAGTCTCAGTTGTCCCTTTATAATTAAGTCAGAGATCTTTTCCACATAACTTTTTAACATTTTGTTTGTTTTTTTGTGGTAAAAAAAGATCAACTTTAAGATAATATATTCAATCTGCAATAAAATTTCTATACGTGGATATTTGGAGTATAATATGACCAGAATGCAGTTAATATTTAGATCCACATGATCCAAATGTTTCTCATATAATTTATTTTCAATAAACATCAATTTTCTCTCATCTTCTGATGATAAATCCCTTGGACATTTAAGTCCTTGTCACCATTTAAGCTTTTGTCTAAATTAATCCATTCATTGTATTTTATCCCAATAGTGAGCTATAACTGGGAAATATGTTCTAGCAATCTTGGAAACTCATTAAGCATCTGTAATAATTCTTTCCTTTTTTATAACTTTTTGTCTAATTTCATGTAACCCCATTTTATAACCTACATAATTAATAGAATCTCCTCTTTTTATTTTTTTCAGGAGCCATTTGTAATCCCCAACAGGGCAAAATTTTCTTTCCTTCTTCAAATTCTTTCTAAAGTTCTACATTTGAATCAGATGGCAAAATGTCATCCATGTAATGATAATCTATAAATTTAGGAAATTGCTTGTGTATTATTTCCAATGACTGTTTATAAAATATTGGTAGAGGATGTGGCTATTCCTCATTCCTTGTGTGATCACCTTGTACTGATATCTTTTAGTGGGCTGAGAATGATTATATGTAGGCACTGTTAGGGCAAATTTTTCTTTCTTTTTCTTGTAAAGTATAGTGAAGAAATGATCTTTTAAATCAATAACTATAAGAGGTCATGCTTTAGGCAATAGAGAAAGCAAAGAAATGCCAGACTTTCGAGAGCCCATTGGCTGAATAACCTTATTAACAACTCTTAGAGTTGTTAGAATTCTTCATTTTCCAGATTTCTTTTTTAAACAAATACAGGAAAATTCCAAGGGCTGCTTGATTCTTCAATATGCAGACCATCTATTTGCTTCTATACCAGATGTTCTGCAGCTTGCATTTTCTCTATTGTTAAAGATCATTGCTTAATCCATACAGGTTTGTCTGTCAACCATTTTATAAGTAGGTATCTGGGTGCCTTTGAAATATTAGCACTTGTGCCCTGTTCTTGTACAATCTGAATGGTAGATGACTGTTCTTTATAATACCTTCTAATATTTTTTTCCAGAAACATAGACTTGATGCATATGCTGAGAATGTTAGATTTAAATGATACTCTGAACCAGTGGGAAAAACGTTTTCAACTCGGTGATTCTACTCTCCTTTAAAATAGGAGATTATAGAAATTGGGACCATAATTATTCATAAAACATTATGATTTATTCCTGACAAAAGGTGGCTATTGAGACACAGGGCCTAAAAATATATTTCTCTCCACCAATCTCTTTTCTTTACAGAGATCTGCAGTCAATGATGGGTTTAAAGCTTCCTCTTTCCCAGATGCCCAAGATAGGAGCTGGCATGTGTCAATGCCTATTTCCAAAGACAGGAAAATTTGGGTAAAGGAAAAAGACTTTGCCCAAGCCAGGTGTGATCCATCTGTCCTGTTGCAAAAGCACAGGGTTTATTAAAATTTAATAAGAGAGAGTGAATTGTGGGCCCATATTTCATACAGGATATTTATAGGCCGGCATCCTGGCCATGCTTAATTTTCAGAGAAGCTTCAGACCTGACACAAGCTAGCCACATGACAAAGGCCAGGAGGTATGGCTTCTTCCCCTTTATTATCATGTAGATCGCCTGGGAAAAAGTTTTGATTCCAAAGCTGGTGAATTAAGTTACAGGTGATTTTGGTAGCCCCACATCCCCCGGAAAAGGGATATTAATATTCAACCTTGGTTTACCTAGGGGATAAGAGGTGTTTTGTATAATAAATGATGGTAGATCTTGAGGAATGGATGAAGCCTGGAGATGCCCTTCCAAGATGACTGTGTGAAATGTGTCTCATTATTCCACGTGCCTCCATACCAATACACTTAGGGTAAAGTAATAGTTTCTATGTTGGGGACACAGACCCTGACACATACATTAGTCTAAGGTTTATTACTAAGATTGGGGGAAGGTTAATCTGAGTTTTCCATTGCTGTAACATATTATGTCCCCATAAATTAATTGCCACATTAGTTAATATGGTTTTGCTATTTCTCTCTGTCCTTCTGTCCCTATACATTTGACCCATCTTGTGTTCTGTTTTATCTGACTTAAAGTTCCAATCCCTAAAACCTGAGCATTCATGTAGTGAAGAGGCCTATTTGGATACCATGATTCTGATGAAATGATTGTTACATCCACACCTGTGTCTACCAGACCTTCAATGATGTCATTTACTTGTAATTTTAATTTTAGTCTTAGCTCTTTTATAGAAGTTTGACAAAAAAAACTTGCTTTATTTCTTCTATGTTTTTTGTTCTACTCTCTATAGTTGTTCTACTATTCAGAGAAGTATGGTTTCTTATAATTGGCATTAAATTCTTTAATGGCTCTGGTAAAAAGTTTCCTCTAGAATGGCAGGAAACAATTGACTCATGTATATCATAGGGACTGAATTTGTCATGGGAGACTGTGAGAGTCTCCTCCTGGAGTTTTCTGACAGAAAAGAATACAATGAATATTCCTTGTTGACCTGCATTCATTAGTCCAATGCCTGCCTTTGACACATTTTGCACAAAATCCAGAAGTGATAGATATTTTGAATGGATTATTCTTATAAAAAAATACGTTTCTAGGAGAGTCATGCCTACAATTCCTTTTAAAGTGAACTTGTTTATTATAATTATAGCAGTTTTCATTTTGTTTTTTCCTCAAACATCTGGAAATTATCTCTCCTATCCATGTATCTTCATGTTCATGAGATTCAGTATTAACTGTTTCTCAGATCCATTCCTCCAAAGGTGCTGACCTTGCCTATAATGGCATATCATTTTGCATAGAGAATTGGCATTCTCAAAAGCCAGAGATACAATTACTATTTGCTAGCTTCTGGACTTGATATCATTATATTTACTGTTGAAATCAATATTTGTAAGAAATCCATAAAGGTTTCCTTTGGGCCCTATAAAACTTTAGTACATTTACACTCAATTTTCTTTCCCAGTTCTCCAATTCTTTCCCAAAAATTCAAAGCTGCTGCATAGCATAAATCTTGGGTGTGGCCATCATAAAAAGCCTGCCTTTCGACAGTAGCTTAGTCTTATTCTCCAAAATTTGATCTTGGGAGATCTCCCTACCTTAAGCTTTAGTCCATTTTTCAATATTCTTAGCTGAAGTGGAATTCCCCTTTACATGCTGTGAATATGTTTTCTTACAATTAGTTAATAAAGAAACTGTCTTGGCCCGGGGCAGGGCAGAATATAGCAAGGTGGAAAAATCAAAGCAGAGATACTGGAGGAAAGAAGGCAGAGTCAGGGAGACACCATGGATCCACCCAAGAAGCAAGACGTGAGGTAGCAAACCATGAGCCTTGTGGTAAAATATAAAATAATAGAAATGGGCTAAGTTAAGATATAACTGCTAGCAAAGAATATGTTTGAACCATTGACCAACAGGTGTAATTAATATAGTTTTTGTGTGATTATTTAAGTCTAGACAGCTGGGAAATGGAAAAGCTTTCTCCCTTTACACTTAGCCTCTTCTCTGAACCAGGTACTCCATTGTCATTGTGTATCAGTCTCTAAAACTCCATTAACAAAATCTGTCTAGTCTTTAGGGATAATTCTATTACAAACTGCCCATGAGTTTAACATTTGCTTCACAAAAGGTGAATGCATGCCCTATGTGACTATTGCTTTCTTAAATCTCTTTAATATAGCATAGTAATATGAGTAGAGACTGTAAGTTGTACACAAAGTTAGCTGAAGATACTATTTTATTTTATATTTAAGCAGGTAGAACATGCATTTCATGTTTTATAGTTTTGGTAGATTTATTTCTTTATGTCTGTAGTCAGAATTTCCAGGGCATTTCTCAATCAAACCTGATCACTACCAATCTGTAATGAATCCATAGCTTCTCATTTCCTATAAAAATAAAAACATAAACTCTCCTCCAAGCAATGTACCTTTTGATTTCTATTTTAAGATAGTTGTGTAATATACAGGCTGGCTTGAGCTATCAATTCCATAATCCACTGTCTGTTAGTAGCCACAAAAGTTTAAAGACAATACAGTAACAAAGGTCCGCACTCTGTTTATTTACCATCTTTATAGAACTTTTTTGTTTTATAACACTTTACGTCATTTTAAAGAGTTTAACTGTATTATTCTTAAACTATTATTTATAGGATTTTTATTGTTCCCAAGTGTTTTCATATTTTTGAACACACTGATAAGTTTAGATGTTTTTTTTCCCTCTTAATCATTACTATGTGTCTGTAAACTTTTCTGTCTGCATGAACAAAACCCTAAACCCAATATTCAGTACTGCTCACAGTGGCACCTCAGCCAGGGAGGTTCCTCTCTGTACCAAGGCCCGTATGAGAGACTGTGGGACCCACCGTGTTACTTAGCTCAGGGCCTGATTGCGTGGGTCATGCTGGCAGCTCAAGCCGTCAGTCAGCTGTGGACATCTCTGTACTGTGACCAGCATCAGAGGATGGACAAGGAGGCTGTACTTTTTTTCCATTCCTCCACATTTTTAGAACGATCCCTCAAGTTTTGTCAGGGTCTACCTGGAAATTGTAGCTCCACATTGAAAAACCATTCATAGGCAGTTTGTCTTTATGGTCATTGGCTCACACTCAGAAACCTAATATTAATTGTAAAGGCTCAGCTCAGGCTTGTTATTAGCTTACTCTTACATTTGAAATTAATCTACATTTCTTATCTCCTCTCCACCACACAGCTCATGGCTTGTTACCTCATTTTCTACACATCCTGCTTTCTGGGCTTCTGATATTATCTCCTCTGACACCCAGTTCTTCTTCCCAATGTTTTTAGTTTGGTTGTCCTGCCTATACTTTCTGCCTGGTTACTGGCCAATCAGCTTTTTATTAAAAAATCAAAGTGAAAAATCTTCACAGTGGAAAAAAAGGTTAATCCATATCATTTGTATAAGGAAATTACTGTATAAGGGCTGGCTCTTCTCTGAAAAGCAGTTGAGTAGAACAATTTAAACATACTGAATTTCAAAAATTTTGTATTGTTCAGAAATATAGCTCTGACTTGATATTATTCCCCAGGTGTTTATTATATTTTTTACTATGAAGTACAATTCATGTATTTGTTTTTATACCAAACAACACAGTAAAACATACATGCTATGCTCTTTTGTAATTGCAAATTCAATCAGCAATTGCAATTCAGAATTAAGTAAACATATATAGTTTAAATTAAGAAATTGTGGTAAAAAAAAGCCTGCTTAGAAAATATTTTCATTTTAAATTGTTACTTTATATATACACTATAATTCATAAAGGACATTTCACAAAGTATATCAGTATATTTCAAATATTTCAGTATTATAATGCAGAAACATGAACTGACATTTCAATCCTACATGAATTAGAAGGCCTAGAATGGAATGCATCTTATCAAAATTCTGTCTTGTTTCTTTTAGATGGATATTTCAAAGAAAAACAGTGGGAAATATGCATTGCCTTCATATTTCAAATTTGATGAAATGTATTAATTTAAATATCTTATAAAAATATTAAATTGATAAGATCACACACTTGCTCAAAATCTTTAGTATTATATTGATTTCTAGAATAAAAAATTAACAACTAAATGATGAAATAAAACACACATGCATGCATGCCAGGCACATGTCTCTCAGAAGCCATCATCATCATGTTTAGCATTTTCAATGGTCAGTCTCCAGCATCTTCAGTTATTTACTGCTTGCTAGGCCCTGGTGAAAATATTAGACTCTTATATAAACTCAACTTAAGTTCCTTCCTTTTGAGTTTTCTTAACACATTAATTTTTTCTTGAACAAAATATGAAATCCTCAGAGATTTTTTTCTCAAGGACCATTAATTTCTTGTCTGATTATAAACAATCTATATTCATTTTTATTAGAAAAAAATTACATTTCATTTTATATACCAACCCCATTTGACCCTCCCTTCCCATCTCTTGCCCCCCACCAGTCTTCCTCCTTTCTACCCCTCACCCACTCCTCAGAGAGTTTATTCCTTAGGGAGTAAACAAATCAGACATACCAACTTAAAGTAGGATCAAGCCCCTCCTTGCAGCATCAAGTATAAGCAACGTATCCCATCATAATGAGTGGGCTCCAAAAAGCCAGTTCATGCACCTCAGATAGGTCTTCTTGTCACTGCTAGCCCCCAACAGATGAAGCCATATATCTGTCACCCACATTCAGAGGATCTAGTTCAATTCTAAGAAAATTCCCCAGCTATCAGTCCATAGTCTGTGAACTCCTACTACATTAGGTCAGCTGTTTCTGTGTTTTTTCCCATTAGGCTCTTGACCCCTCTTGTACACATGATCCCTCCTCACTCTCTTCAAATGAACTGCAGGAGCTCAACCGAGTGCTCGGTTGTGTGTCACTGCGTCTGCTTCTATCAGTTACTGGAAGTACAATTAGTGTAGTCACTAATCTGAGGGAGAAAGCCCTTTAGACATCCTCGCCACCATTGCTAGGAGTCTTAGCTGTGACTGTCCTTGTGAATTCGTGAGGATTTCTCTAATAACAGATTTCTCCCTAATCCTTTAATGGTTCCCACTATCTTTCATTTCTTTCTGCATCTGTCTTTCCCCCAACGAGGTCTTGATCCCTCATGTTCCCATCCCCCAACTCATCCCTTCTACCCCCTCCCAGTTTACCTGGAAGATCGTTACTATTTTCTTAGGATTCCCCTTCTTACTAGCTTCTCTGATGTTGTGGATTGTAGACTGGTTATCCTTTGCTTTCCATATACTATTTACATCTTGTGCTCCTCTTTCTGGGTCTGGATTATATAACTCACGATTTTTTTTCTAGTTCCATCCATTTGCCTGCAAATTTCAAGCTGTCATCGGCTTTTTACAACCAAACAATATGACATGGTGTAATGTACCACATTTTCTTCAAGCATAACCTACAATAACATTCTGCTTAACATATGTATTTTCTAATGTTTAACTCATCTACCAATATCTATTGAATTTATATGATATTCACATAAGCAAAATCTATATCCCTACCATGATCTTAACATAAATATTTTTGAATTAATGTTAACATGTCAACTTACTTATTATTATATGTAGAACATATGGTGTTAGAAATGTCACTTTTTGAATTTGCTTTTCTAAGTCATAAAATGGAGTGCACTGAATTCTCCCTAAAGATGTTAATAAAGACTCTACCAATGGGTAATAAAAGTGTTGAGGATACATCTATAACTGTGCAGAGTATAGTTGTAAATAATGTAATGCCATACCTTTAGTTATTCAAGGCTATTAGATTTCTTTACAAAAATCTATGGATGTTATGATCTCTCTCTCTCTCTCTCTCTCTCTCTCTCTCTCTCTTTCTCTCTCTCTCTCTCTCTCTCTGCCCCTTGACATTCCCTTTAATTAACCCACTAATTAAACTCTGTACTCAAACTCTCTCTGCATAGTCTCCCACGTGCCTGTAACAGGCTGTACCTCATTGCCTGCTGCTGGCCCTTGGGGAACCATTGCCCCTTTGGATTACCCACAACTGCTGCTTGGGACCCCTGCCATATTTTAGAACCATATAAATAGAAACATAAGGAGAATTTATGTTAGCCTCTCTATGAGTATAAAACTAAGAAATAAAATGACTTTTTAAAAATATTACGAAAACCTAAAATTTGTAGAAATGATGAATGCCTTCATATACAAAGTAACTTTTGGTTATGGTTATGTTGTTATTAATTATGTTCCCTCCTTTGGATTTTAAAATATTTTGTGATCCTTAGAAATATGCTTCATATTA
Organism: Ondatra zibethicus; assembly: GCA_004026605.1. NCBI lineage: Eukaryota > Metazoa > Chordata > Mammalia > Rodentia > Cricetidae > Ondatra > Ondatra zibethicus. The sequence continues at coordinate 69,761 of PVIU01004352.1, read as the reverse complement.
ATGCCAAAGGAAAAATAATTATCTAACATGATCTGTATTACTTCATTAAACAAATATCTTGAGCTTCATTGGTTTGATAAATATTATGGGTATGTGATTAAATTTCCTTCTCAAGGATCCTTCTGTAAATATTAATCAAGCTAAGGACATAAAACCTCAGGCATGAAAATTTATAGAGAAGGGAGAACATGGCTATTTGTTGTTTTTTAGTTAACCCTTGACTGAAGAATGAAAAATAGTACTATTTTTAAGTTGTTATTATGAGGCAAATGCCATGTGTTAATTCTAGAATCTTGTGTTAATATTTACATGAACACTGAGAAACCAGGAATATCATTTAAAAGATTGTAACCTAATCAAAACTAAAATTTTAAAGATCAAATGGTTCATAAAAGTACAAAATTCTGAAACCTTATGGGAATAAAATAGAAAATCATGCTTATCTGACCCTGACCCAGAAAGACTTTCTTCTTCCCTGTCTCATCCAAATGAGTAGGTCCTGCCTAAACTTGATATGCCATGCATTCTTGAAGAACATGAGAGGCCAGTCCCTTACTGGAGACAGGAGAGGAGTGGATGGATGCGGGTTGATCAGAGGTGGAAGGAGAAAGAGAAGGGGAAGCTATAGTCAGCATGTAAAATAAATTTTGAAATTTAATAAAATAAAATAAAAATATTTTTTGAAAAAGTTTTACTGCAAACAAATAGAAAAATATTGCTGATATAGTTTGTTATTAATTAGAGCTCAACAATGTCACCATCTTTCACAAGCAATTTGTGTATGCAATGTACTTCTGAAGATTATTGAAAGCCTCCAATGAATACAGAGAACCATCTCTATCTGCAACACATGGAAACTGTCCATTACCAAGCACATAAATTTTTATCTTCAGGTATTTTGAAAACATAACAAGCCATTAGCTTTTTGGATCTTTTATTATTTGCTAAGTGATTTTCATAGCTTTAAAACTGTGTTAGTGATGCATAATATAAAACAAGGAAATGGCATGCAGAGGTTGAAAAAGTGTGTGAAAAATGAGATGAGAGTCTGAAATTTTGACTAGTGGACCTAGACATTTCATCCAATGTCACATCAAAAACTGTCCTTCAGGAAGCATTTGACTATGTTCCTAAAATTCTGTGTGATGAGTCAGTTCCCAGCTACAATATGCACTACTGAAGGTCCTGAAACAGACATTAAGCTAGATAAACATAGCATGTTATCTTACAAATAAAGTAGAAATTTTTCAGGAGAAATTTTAGTTTCCTCAAAGATGTTCCTTGGATGTATACCAATGTCATGCTAACAGACAAAACCACAGCAAAGATAAAAATGTCTTTTATGTTTCCTGGAATTATTCTTGCAGCAGAATTTTATGCCTTCTCACATGCTCCCAATGAGAGATGGAAACAGAAAATGAGTAGACTCGTAACAAAGTAAGCACTTGGGTAGAATAACTATAGTGGCAATCTGGTGTTTCTGTCAGCAGAATTATGATTTCAGAATAATGATATTGTTAGTCATTTACCCAAATTGATTAAAATAAAAAGTACAATTTGCTGATGTTTTATTATATTTGAGAAGCAAAGAAATGTTGTGGGTAGATCACTTGTTTGTTTCCTGGCTGCCCAAAAGCTCAGACCTGAAATAACCACAGAAACCATATTATTTAAATCACTGCTTGGCCCATTACTCTAGCTTCTTGTTGGGTAACTCTTACATCTTAATTTAATCCATCTCCATTAATCTGTGCATAACCATGAGGTCATGACCTACCAGCAAAGTTTTGGCATGCTGTCTTTGGTGTCGGCTCCATGGCTTCTCTCCAACACACCTCCTTTCTCCCAGCATTCAGTTTAGTTCCCCCCCCCAGCTAAGTTCTGCCATGCTAAGGTCCAAAGCAGTTTCTTTATTCATTAATATTAATCACAGCATACAGAGGAGAATCCTACATCACCTCCCCTTTTCTGTTTAAATAAAAACAAGGTTTTAACTTTAACATAGCAAAATTACATATAACAAAACAGGTATCAAGCCAGAATTATTGTTACAATATTTATATCTACTTTGTCCCTTATCATAACTAAAGAAAACTATAACTATAAATTCTTCAACTCCATCAAAGAATCCAGAAAGATTTAATGTTACCTAAATAAACAGGAAGTACATTGTAAGCAACTTCTGAAACTTTCGAAATGACAAAGACATCTCGCTACCTGGACAGTCACCCAAAGTTCTTCTGTACCATCTTTAGCCTGCAGTCCCATAGTATCCAGCAGACTTTTTCATGAAGCAGGATATTTCAAAGATATTTCCACCTATATTGGCAGTTTGTCCGTCACTTTCTTCTGTGTCCTGCAGAATGTCTTGCAGACTCTTCAATGAAGCAGAAACGCTGAAGGACAGTTTCTCCTTTAAGCAAATTCAGCAGTGGGTCCTGAATGTCCAGTTTATCAAGCAGTCCAGGCTAGAGCAGTTTCTTGCCCAAATGGCTAACCAACTCCATAAGGAGACTTGTCAATACCCATCTTACTCTTAAAGTAAGTGAGTCATTGTCATGATAAGTCCTAAATTTTTAAAACATTAAATGCTGTATTCTGTAGTCTTTGAAAGGTTTGAAGAATGCCTACTCATCTGAAATACATCTCTGTACATCTAGAAAATCTAGCTAACATGACTACAAGTTTGGCTGTTAAAGACAATTTTCTATTAACCTATATTTCTTAATTATATATTACATTCTTCAACAAGCTGCACACACAATACATTAATCAAGAGCAGAAATATACATATAACATAATTGACCTTAAATTTGTATCAATAGACCAAGATTCATACCAATGCAAATCTCTATAGTATATCCCCATTTAAATGCAAACAAACATGTATTTGGGAATATGGGCATAGTTCTTCTCCAAACTGCTTTCTGCTGTTGGAGGCATTGTTAATTAAATCTTACATGGTGTGACCTGTGTGCTATATTAATCTCAGTCACCAGTTGGATGAAGTAATTTTGGGGGGTTGTTCAGCGTAACCTTTCAGGGGGTCTTGATCCATCAAACCACATTAGACTGGAGGTCCACAGGTTCTCATCCTCTGTGGAAACAAAAGAAGAACCTCTTTTACAAAGCAACAAACATTAGACTCAAATTCTGAAGTTAAGATACCTTTATAATATACATGCAGCCCGTATTGTATATAATAAATAATATATAGCAGCCATACAATGAAATGTCTCTCTGTACTTAGCTCCTTCATGGTCAAAAAAATTCAAAGAAAACACAATATATACATAATCCAGACTCTTTGTGTATATTCCATTTTATGTGGCTTGTTTTTACTCTATTATTTTTTAATATTTATTTAATTATCTTACTCCCTTAATCTATAACTGTCTGTACTCTGGCTCTTTAAAGAATTTGTTTTATATGTTTTTGAACAATTTACTTCTTTTCCAACTCTCTATACTCTTTTTCTTCTCTCTCCCAAGCCTACATACAATTATGCAACACTGTGACTCATTTAGAACTCTTTTATTTTTATATCTGTCCTTTTGTGTATCTATAATTCTTTACTCTCCAGGAGTGCTTCTTAAAATGCTAAGCCCTTCTTATGAACTTAAGCTGCATCATTGCTAGGGAAATACGACACTCAATCCAAACTGGCAGAGCTGTTCACTGTCTCCAAGAGCCATGCACAATGCCTCATCTCCAGGCATACAGCTGGTACATGCTGCCACCAAGTAAGCCATAGCATGTTGCTCATAAACCCCAATCAAGTTCTGGTCTCCTAAAAGGGCAGCATGCCCCAGAAAGCCAGCATTTCAAAATGACCTGCAGCTTTTATCCTTTTACCACTGAATCAGGAAAACATCTCTTAAAGGAGATATACCTCTGCTTGCTTCTAGCAAACAGAGTCCACCCAAGTAAATGTCGCTACCAAAACATGCTTAATTCTGTTCTTTTTTGTCTAGGATTCCTTTTTAAGCTTTCTCAGGTTTTACATGGATAGTCCACCATGTTGGTGCGCCAATTTGTAGTAGGGAGGCCTCTTGTTGATTCCTGGCCACATAGACCCAAGATAACCACAAAGAACCTGTACTAATAAATCACTGTTTGGCCTATTAGCTCTAGCTTCTTTTTGGCTAGCTCTTACATATTAATTGAACCCATTTCTATTAATCTGTATTGCCACATGGCTGTGGCTTACCAGCTAAAATTCCATCTGGCTCCAACAGAGCTACATGATTTCTTTCTCTGACTATACCCTACTTTCTCCTATCATTCAGTTTAGTTTTCTCCACCTAGCTAAGTTATACCCTGCTATAGATCCAAAGCATTCATTTTTTAATGAATGCTATTCACAGCATACAGAGGGAAATCCCACATCAGGTTAGTTTTCCCCACCTAGCTAAGTTCTGCATTGCTATAGGTCCAAAGCAGTTCCTTTATTTATCAATGGTAATCACAAAATAGAGAGGAGAACCCCACATCAAAGAAATATCTTTTTTCCCAATTATGCTTTGGCTTCAAAAATGGTGTGTTAGTTGCTAACTTTGTAATACACTTTTGAGATATTTAACTTGTGGTATTTTTCTCCAGTTTCAAAGTTGATGATTGATAAGCTGCTCATTGTTTGATGTTTAAAAATATCTTTTCAAGTTTTGGATATATGATCTATTTATAAGACCAATAAGTTTCTATTCCTTCCTTGACAATTATTATTATAATTGTTTTCATCATGTAATACTTCAGGTCAACATCCATAATAGGTTTTCACAATGAAATTTTCAGCGAATGTCATAAAAATAAATGGTCCACAAATGGCTTGAATGTTATTTCAGTCAGTGTTTATAGAGTTTGTCAATATCATCAGTACAGATTTCTTTAAATAAGAAATAAAGTCTATATAATGAAAATGTACTACAAGATTGTTGAGTGAATTGCATTTTCTGCTTAGTATTAAAAAGTATAAATAATTTAATTCAATTTTCTATGTTATAATTGATACTATTTATTTGGCTAAGTAGCTGTTTGGGAGCATTTTTATTAGAAGTAAAAAATTAAAATGATAGAGATTTAACACACTGAGTACTATAAAACAGAGGGTCTCCTAACAAGCAATTTTAGAAGCCTCTAGGAAGCAAACAATGTTTCCATTCTATTTTATGCAAATATTCACACTCATAATCTTACCTATAAAAATGCAAGACAATTGATGTCACCTTCTTTTTGTCCAAAAGCAGCTTTTCAAAATTTCAGTCCTCGGGTCTATACTGACGAAAGCTTGTATCTAATTGTCATTGTATATCTCCCAATATTTTCCCAACCTCTCTCTCTCTCTCTCTCTCTCTCTCTCTCTCTCTCTCTCTCTCTCTCCTTCTATCTCTCTTTGTGTGTGTGTGTGCGTGTGTGTGTCAGAGTGTTTATTCTCTTCATTGTTTTTCATAAGCTCTGGATGTAGCCTGAGAGATCCTAAATAAATGAGTTCCAACTTCTGGCATGTATCTGGAATTATTGATTATAATGATACTACATAAACTGATAAACTTAAGTCCTACTGGCCAAATAATGATTTCGTACAAACCTAGAAATCAAAAATAGTGTTGCTATGCAGTGATGTCTCTTTGTTCTTTCTTATTATGGTTACACTCCATTTTAAGGTATACAATTAAGGAAGAGTCTGTAGCTACTGGTTCCTCTCAGAGTCTCCCCAGTCTTGAGAGGCTTCTATTCTTCCAGAAGTTTTAGCCAATTACTAAACATCCTGGGATGCCTAGAAACTGGCCACTTCTGTCTAGCATTAGGCTTCTCTAAGAGATAATTTATGCTCAATAGCTTCCCATTATATTGACTGAGTAATTGTTAATTATTTATTATAATCTGTACTTCTCATTCAACAGTCTTATTTTCTCCCTTTATTATAACAGGTATCAGATCTACATTGCTTACTGAACACTGAAATCATACAATTTTACTTTTTCTTTTATTGTACACGTTACATCTTTTACCTACATATATTTTATACATCTCTTAATGTCCATCAGTCTCATGGGAGTGTTTACCCATGAGAAGACACAATCAGAGGTCTGTGGCATAAAACAAACAACTCCTTTTATATTCCTATAACGTTACACAATCCTAAACTTTGACTTATCCATTTGTGTAACTAAATTCATTGTACTTAATGCAGGTGTTTGGGTCATAGAACTTTAGATTGTATCCTAAATCATATTATCTGCATTTGGTGGTATCACTGCAACATATACAATTTCTCTGATGGACCTTTGATGGACAGGTAAAGATTAGGGAAACCAGGAATAATGAACACACAGCGTTGTCTCTTCAAAGAAAGAGATGTATAATCTGATTTCTGTCTGAAAGTTTGTCAATAGATGTAGCGAATAGTCCTGCAATCTCTACTGTCTGTAGGATCAGGCCACATCTGACTCCACCAGACTCTCTGTTTATCACAGATTCTTCTTTGCTAGATGTTTATCTTGAGCATCGTGTCTCATTCAAATGGAACCCATCTTCATATGAGAGGTTATATATATTTAGAAAAGCATTTCAATGTAGTCTTAAGTTTTGTTGTAAACACAGGATTGAGCTAATATCATCAGGAAACTTTTTTCCAAAATTGTGCTTTGTTTCAATATGCCTAAAATAAACTATCAATGTCAAGATCTACAAGTTTGAACCAACACTGATGACTGAGTCATGTTGAACCTAATTTCCTTCTTGCCCCACCCAAATCAATACTTTGCTGGCTATAGTGTTTACAGAGACCCCCACAGAGTTCTCATTTGAGATAATCATTTGTAATAATGTTGTGTTATATTAGAATTTCCTCAATCCACTGAAGACATGTTGTCATATCTTAGTTTCATTTTTCTTTACCAGAAGTTTATAAAAATGTAGTACAGAGAATAACCAAGATCAAGGAGTGGCTGTAGTCTTAGCAAGAGAACAGAAAATCATCCTTAGTTATATATAACAGCAAGTTCTACTGGAGGAAGCAAATATTAGAAATGAATAATTGTTTACTAAATATGTAGTAAACACTCTAGTGAGAACCTCCCAATTAAAATTGTTTATCAATATTCACTGCATAAATTAATTTGCTTCCCTTAATATGTGTGTAATCTATGACTAGATTCTAATAAGGAAAATGAATAATTTGCAACCATTGCAATTCTTTTCTTTTGATGGCTTCAATGGAGTAAATTTTATCCAGTATGTTGGAAGCAAATCTAGCAATAGCCATGTGATCTTGAAAGTGACAACTTTCATTGTGGATCCTATATAAAATATTAAGTTTCTGGATCTCCTCTTGATTTTGTATCATTACAGTCACAAAATCTAAAACTCATTTATATTAGGCTCTGATTCTCACTCCAATGAAAGTTTGAAATGGTAAACATATGCCTTTTTCTGAGCATTACTTAGGAATCTGTTACATGTTTTAAAAAAGTAATTAATAGAATAACACATTTTTTTACCCTCAAAACCACATTCTCATGAGATTTATTATAGCTTTTGTTTAAAGCTTAGATGTGGTGCAAGAATGAAATATTGTCCTTCTGTGCATATATTTTCAATACCCAAAATATAAACAAACTTATATTTGATTGTCTCCTACTAGACACGTCCCAATTACTTTATGTATTGCCTTGTGATATGCTCTGGTCATAATCTCGATGCTAATTTATGTCATAGCATCAGCTTAGATTCTTGCTCAATTTTGATTACCTGCATCAGTCTCGACCCTACTTATTTCCTCTTCTAAATATTATTGGTTTTCTAGTCTTCAGTTACTGCATCTGTATATTTTCTGCATATATGAACTCACAGAAACTATGAGAGTGTACACAAGGACAGCACAGGTTCAAGACAGAGTGACTTGCATACATAGCCAAAACAAAGCAAATTCAAGAGTATTTTTGTAGGATTTTCATTTAGCTTTGCTTTGTTTTAGCATGTATTGTTTTAATTTAATTTTTCATCGGTTTGTGTTTTCTTGGTTTGTTAGGTTATTATTTTAGTTTTTGCTGTTTTTCATTTGAGAAAAAGAGAGTGAAAATAAAGTTGGGTTGGCAAGGAGGTTGGGAAGATCTGTGAGAGACTTGAAAGAGAAAATAGTCAAAATAAAGTGTATGAAAACAATTTAATAAAAATGATCTTAAAAATTAGAATCTCACGTGTGTGTATGTGTGTGCATCTATGTAAACGAATCCATGCTCTTTAAGATATGAATGGCTTCTCTTTTGGTACTGATGTGTTAATCTTAGTAATGGGTCTTTTCTTATAGAAATTCTTCTTGTGCTTGATTTTAAAATTTGATGGTCAAAAACCTCTTTTGATCTTCCCAATGACCTTTTTGTGAGATGTGTGGCAGATGTATTTCTGTCACCTGTGTTTACTGGCATGTACAATGAGAATCATTTAGTATTTCACAGATTCTGGCCAGAAACTCTGTGATTTATATTGAATCTATCAATCATATTGAAAATTATCATTTTTACTATAAGACTTGCAAACTATAGACAAAATACACCAGTACATTTATTTATAGGCATTTTTCTTTTTTCAATTATGTTTTGTATATTTTAGCATAAGCACATTCAATTGAATAAATTTGTCATTCTTGTTAGTCAAAATTTTCTGGATATTTGAAAGTCTGATAATTTTAGGAAAGAAAATGTGAAAAATTAAATTATTGCTACACATGAAATTTTAAAAAAATATTTTGTAAATTTCTGAGCTAAGTTTTGAGATTCTGTTATTTTATTTGAAATCATTGGTATCTTGACATTGGTTTTTACTTATGGACGACTATAGTACATGACTTACATAGCCCCATGCTGAAGTAGCATGCCCTATGAAATTATGCACATATTAAAACTCTCTCTGTATTCACTTTTGCTAAAATTATCTCTGGAACTGTATGAGATTAAGAAATTATTCCTGCTGTGTTTTGTCAGTCAGAGCTCATTCTTTAGGAAACATCTCTCACACAAGTTAGTAGTAACGCTCAGAGACAGTCTTCCATACTTCTGGAGTATTTTTCCGGGTATTCTTTCAACACCGAAATAGCTTTGAACATTCCAAATCCACTCCTCTTCCCTTAAATGTCTAAGTAAACCTATGGCCAACATACTATCTAATAGAAAATTGAGAACATTTCTTGAATAAGACTGTGTAAACTCTCTGTATAGTTGAAACATTGCTAGAGCAATAAGATAAGAAAAAGAGTATATTCACATGACACTTTCCCTTCCCCAAACAATACAGAGATCTTCCCCGACTCACCACCGAACAATCTCCCCACACTTGAAGAGAGAGGATGAGAGACAAATTTCTTTATATAAGAAGGTTCATAGTATGCAAAAAAACAATTAAAAAACAAAACTCTAGATTTCTACAATTATTTTCAAACTATTCTTTTATTTAAGTCTTTTCAGTCAGAATTATTCCTAAATGGCAGGAAAAAACTTAGGAAAAACAAAAGAAAGAATGATGTATGTATGAATGAGAAAAAAGACAAATTATCTCTATTTATATATAATACAAACCTACTCTTAGAAGACCTAAAGGACTCTGCTAGATATCTTTAAACATGATAAAGATTTTCAGCAAGTGGAAGACACAAATCAACTTCCAAAAGTCAGCTTCCTTCTCTCTTCCAAACTTCAAATAATATAATTAAATATTTTTTCTATTATTTGGCACTTGAAGTCTGTGAAGATGAAATTCTCTCTTCACATTCTGAAGACAAGTATGAAAAACTCACCAGATAGGGGTGGCATCTGACTGCTGAATATCTGGAACAAAAGTTTCTCAAGCTAAGTCCATTACAGTTAAGAAAGGCTCCATCATAGTCCAAGATACCCCAATACTTCTATATGAAAACAAGAAATAGAAACAGATTTACACTCATCTAATTTTGTCAAATTGTTAAAATATATATTGGATAAAAAGACAATCTATTTTCAAAGTCCATAGGAAACTAGATATTTTTAGGTAGAAGAATAAAAATGGGCTCAAATATCTTATGGAGAAAAAAATCAAGTAAATAAGAATAAAAGATACTGATGCAAATTTTGAATTTTTGAAATGACTAGACTAAACCATAGATAAAGTACCTCACAATAAAACATACGTAGTACATATTTAAGGGACTCCATTAGACAATAAATCAAAGCAAGTATTCACCAAATGAAATTAAGATGCTTGTGGAGAGTAAAAGAAACGATCAAGATGCAGGGTATTTGTAAAAAAATAAAGAACTGCAAAAATAGAAACTAAGTTATTTAGTAGATGAATCAGTTAATGAACTGAGTGGAGAGCTCCCAAAAGAAAGGTCCATTTCCAATAAATAATTTAAAGCATTTCAGTGAGACTGGGGATATAGCTTAGATGGTAGAATACTTAACTTTCCTGTAGGAAGTCCTAATTTTTACCAACAAAACTTCATAAAAATAATTGGGATCTTTGTACTCAGCATTCAGGAGGTGAAAGGAAGAAGGAAATTAGAATTAAATGATGTATGGAAACAATATTGAGAAAAATAAGAACAAAATGTGATGGCATACATGTATGAAAATGTCATAAGGACATTCACATCATTGCATACAAATTTAAGTACATAATAAAAATGAGTACTCAACAAAAAAATGCAGAGTACAGGATAAAATAAATAAGTGATTTAAAAATTATTATGAAAATTCTAAACTAGATAAAACTTAGATTTTCTGAAAGAAGCTAATGGAGATATAAGAATATGAGCAGCTTTTGGACGGCAGAGTGGGAGAAGGATAAATAAGTAAGTTGCATCAGAGTTTTGGAGAACTGTAATTATATTTCATAATACAAAGATGAATATATATTGTTTTTTACTTGTTAAAACTCAGAATGCATACTATCTTAAGTCAACACTAGTATAAACTAAATAGTGATAATAATAAATGTCATTATATTTTCACAGATTATAAGAAACAGTCTACTAAGAAGTAAATTCCTGTGGGATCATGTACAGGAAAGGTGTGAACCTCCTGTCAACGTTAGATGAGGCAGAGTGTAGATGGTTCTTCCCAGAAGGTAGCCTTTTTATTTGAGTTATTCAAAAATAACACACAGAATCACCTCAGACTCCATTTTCTCCAAGGTACACACTATGTCCACTACCAGGAGACTGCGGAGTCTTGATGTAAACCCACTTTCTTCCTTCTTGCTGAACCCTGGTGTGGATCCTTTCAGTCCTCCCTTCTATGTGATCCCTATGCTTTGTATTAGCCCCAAAAACCTAGAAACACATTCTGTCTAGGACCCCATTGCCTACAACTGACAGGAACTCAGAAAGGTCAATCACACTGTTCTTCCTGTTTTCCATTACCTTTAGCCCTCTAACAACCTGCTTACACATGCAGCTCCCCCCACCTCAATTCCATTTGCTAGAGATCCCAACTCCTGGTACAGACTGAGAATCTCCTTAGCCCTTTCATCTCTTTCTCTACAGATTTTGGTTAGTCTTACTGCAAGCAACTTGCAGGAGTCCATCTTCTCACCATACCTTCAAATCCCTAGGGGAACCTATCTGTTGCTGTGAAAAGTATTCCTTAGCTCTTTCTGGAAGCCTCTCTCAGTAATTCCTCTAACCTTCCTTTTTTCTCTTTGCTACCCATCAATCTAATGAAGCATTATACCAGGCCACTACTTCCACTACATTTCAAAGATCCAGATTGGGGACCAAATCCAAGAAACAGAACACAAACCCAACAATGACAAGAGCATATGCCAACATCTCTAGTCACTCCAATCATCCTAACTCCAGGTGCCTAAATACCTGTACAAACCACAAACATTAATAGCCAAGACAATAATCCTCAAACAGAGCCTAGAAAATGCTTCTACAGTAGGCACTAAGAAATTCAGTATAGCTGAAGCCTAATAAATTGACTTAAAAATAGCAGTGATGAATATGTTCAAGAATTCTAAACAGGATGTGAATAAATTCCATATTTGGCAATGAAACCAGGTAAACTAGATTCAGAATCAAACTAAACATGATAATCACGATAAGTAAATGTGAATCAGCTGACCCAACTGAGGAAGTGGCAGGAAAAAACCCTAGCAATATTGCAAAGTTATATCAACAAAACTGTCACACTCATAACATTTGAATTGTTAATGTACTAGCTGCTGTGGTGTAGAAGCATTTCTTTGGGTAAAGAAAGTATCATCTTCAATGCTATATTATGTACATTAAATAATATATCTTTATATTGTGTCATATTTGTGAAACATCAACCACAAGGGTCTGTTCAAGGAATGAAGCTGGAGAAGCCTCTGAATTATCCTTTACAATAATGTGCTTAGGAATTTTGTGGGTTTGATTTTTTTTTTCTTGCTTCAATTCTATGTTGTTTCAGCAAAGATGCTCATTTACAAAAGGAAAATGCATCCACTGGGGAATATGGCATAACTTCTATTGAAATAAAAAACCAAAAATGCCCTGAGCTTTTCAGGACCTTATTGTCAAGGGACAGAAGGCAAAGAGGTTACCACACTATCAAGAAATATTGACTCTGATCTTCAGGGAAAAATACAGGCACACATTTAAACACTGGGGACTGGAATGAATAAATTTTGCCTAAAGTAATTCACTTGCAGTCACAATTTGGGTGTTGATTTCTTTATTAATGCATGTGTAGCCTCTAAACATGGAAAATATCCAAACACTCAGAACTTCAGGTATGAAATTCTATGTCTTATCTCCTTAAAAAATGAACTGAGACTAGCAAAATCTAACAGGATTGGTGGCTATAATTGAAGAAAACTTAAAATTTCTACCAGAATGCAGTAGGTGATAGATACTAATTGCTGGAAGTGATTCTGTTTAATCACATTGTATTTTTTATGAAAGGAAAGAGTCACTAATTATGGAGGAATTGCTCCAAGAATCTATGCAAATGTCCTGGGCAACACAAGAAGGCAAGAAGGGTGTTAAGTAACATGTACCCCAATTTCTTCTTAGGAACAAAAGCCAAGTCCATACTCACTGGGAACACTGTAGACCAACAGTTCTCAGCATTTAATTCCACATCAACAGGACTGCACATGGATGACATCAGTTGACATGACAAACTGGATGGGGAAAATTTCATGTGGCCTCAACTCTATAAAAAACTCGTTAAGTAGCTGAGGAAACCTAGGAATAGGAGAGACAACCTTCCTTAGTAAAGAGAACACCATTTGGCTGCCTAGTGCCAAGTAGTTTTTCCTGAAAACATATATAATAGTATAAAATAAGACGGAAGAGGTGATATTTATGAACATATATATGTATGTGTGTATATATGTATGTATATATATATATATACATGTAGATATACATGTATGCATGGAAGGTCAACTAGTGAAAAAAATGACCATGAATTTAAAGAAAAGTGGGAGTGGGATATAGGAGGGTTTGGAATGAGAAAAGCAAAGGGAGAAATGTAGAGATTATAATATAAAAATAAAAATAATTCTTAAAAAAGAGTGAAGATCACTTTCTAGAAATTGTGAGATTTCCACAATACAGCCTTCTGTAAAATTGGTTACCACATTTTCTAACACTTCATTTACCACTGCACTTTTCTCTCTAAATGTAGTTTTTCCCCTTTTGTCTTACAAGATTCAAATGTGATACTATTTTCTGAGAGAAAACAACTTTGGTATTATGAAAGTATGTCTAGAAGGAAGGGGCCTTGTTCAAGTTAGAATGTTCCATAATTTGGATCAATGTAAAACAAAATGCTTAATTTGAATATGAAATATCTAAACTATAAGAATACTAGAAGAAAATCTTGTCTTTATAAAAACTAGTTTTATTTTCATTGAAGAAAATTATAATATATATAGTATACATTTTGTAAGAAAGACATAAAATCAGTCCCATCAAATTTGAAAAGAGGGAAAGATTGACAAGGGGGACTCAATTGAATAAAATGCTGCTAAAATTTAAAAAGGTTCCTCTCATATTAGAGGAGAGTTCCACTTACACAGTGATAGTTCAAGAAGCTTGCTAAAATACAGTAGAGATGACTGATTTTTTTTTTTTTAGTCCTTGAAAATAGGAAAGATTTTAAAAGTTGAGAATGACTCTTTAACATAGAATACATGGCCTGAATTAACCACTGTGAGAAGATATTTATAATTTGCAAATTACATTTTGGTGGAAAGAAGATGAAGAATTCTTTGATATCCACTTTGGAACACTTGATACTCTTAAGTTTTCAAGTGGGTATGTGCACATTACATGTACATTAAGGAACAAATGCCTCTTTGCACACAGGTGTGAAGACCAGATATAAACAATACTCTTGTTTGCGAATTGCTCTTCACTTCATTTTTGACAAATGGTCTATCATTGAGCCCGGAGTCCACTGACTGAATTGATGGGGAGCCAGTAAGTTCCACGGATTTACCTGTGTATCTTTTTTCCCTCTCACTGCCCAACACTGGGGTGGTTAGACATCTTTTTATCACTGGTTTTTATGTGTGTACTCTCCTCAGGTTTAGGTGGTATACACTTTAAATCATGAGCCATCTCATTGGCTGTGAAATCTCTTTTTAAGTAGATACTTAATACAGATGAAAATAAATTTCTGAAAAATAATCATACAAGTTTGAGCATAGAAAATTAGTATTATCTTGAGGGTGAAAATGGTGCTATGGTCAAACATGGATTTGCTTCCTCTGCCATGTCTTGAGGTAACATTCACTTAATGTGATTCTGAATGTCTGGATTATTTTATAAATATTATGCTAAGTTCAAATTATGTTGACTAGTATTTATTAGTTATGAATCACCTCTGTAAGGACATTTTTATCTATTAGTAGTTTAAGTGAAATAGATAGTTGCATTGTCGGGATATAATCAAGTACCTTCACTGAGCACAGGTAGGATAAGACTGAATAAAAGGAGAATATTACGACATATGGAAACATTAAATCACTTCTGGTAATTTGAAATACTGATATACTAAGAACAAGCTACTTGGCAAGAACACATTAGACAAGTGGAAGTAAAGTACACATGTAAAGTGGAAATTAATATTTGAGGACCAAAGCCATGGGGTCCTTAAGTAAGGTGTGAATGGCAATGCACTCACAGAATTTGTTACTATATTTACCTTTAATCCTTAGCTATATAAACTCTGTTAGGAAGCCAAATCACTTTTAATTGGAGCAAAGGAAATATCTCTGAACGATAACTGTCCCTCAGTTACTCTTTATGTTTCTTTTTATTACCTATGTTTTTTCATTTATTTTAAGTTGGTGTACATGTGTGTGCCATAATATATGTGGAGAGGTCAGAGAACAGCATGTGAAGTTGGGTTCTCTCCTTTTACCAGGCAAGTTATATTCAAATATTCACATTTTTAATCTTCAGAACATTAATAAATTATTGTAACCACTGTGAGACTGTCATCCCTTATTCTCAAAGGAACGAGAAGGAATTTCTTAGAAGGGTGTTTTAAGATCAAAAACCCCAGACTGGCTTCATGTTCCCAGAAAAGATAGTGGTCCCCCACTAGGGAAATTCCAAAGCACAAGGATGCCCAGCCACCTAGTGGAGACAGATAAAGTGTCCTGCCTCAGGGACAGGATGACCTTGCTCTAAAAACAAAACAAGCCAATGTAAAAAAATAAAAAAAAAAAAAAAGCAAAGACCTTGTACACGTGCTACCGCCCTGACGGCCCAGAAGGGCTTGCTGTTTTGCCTTTAAAGAACTAACCCAGCAGAGGGATTCGAGCTCCTCCCTGCCTGGCTGCAATGAGTGTACGCTAACAATAAACCTTGCTTATTGCAGTCTGGACTTCTCTGGTTTCTGGTGGTCTCTCTGGGGGTCATAATCTGGGCACAACAACCACTTTTCAATCTTGAAAGGAAATAATTAGACTCTTACAATTCAACTGTAAGATGATAAGGTCCTGGTCTGGAAGTCTTTGTAAAACCTTAGAAGTGTGATGTGCTGCCTTTACTGATTTATAGAAAATGAGTTCAGTGGATGTACAACATCAATACATCCCAGACACTAACAGCTGTATTCTCTCTTAGAACTCACTTAAATAAAGCATGTGATATCAAAACTGTAAGAATTGAGCTATCGTTAATAAATAATATACTGGATAAATTTAAAATGTGAAGTCTTATAATGTTTTGGCTGTGCATGCAGATAACTATCTCAATATAGATATCTATTTCTTTTATTATTTTTTATTTTTAAAAATACAACCTAATTAACTGTAAAATGTCAAAGAGAAAGATATTGAATTATAATGTGGAATAGTTTTAAAACTAAGCTTGATGTGTTGCTAAAGGTAAGAGACCTTGCCTAGCATAGACAAGATTCTATGTGCAAGCCTCTCAGTGTCAAAAATGCAAAACAAAAGTTGCAAGAACTACTTGAAAATTTCCATAACAGGAGCAACAGGCTCCTATATATAGTACTTATAAAAATCTCTTAAAATTTCCTTAATAGACTGTGCATTTATATATTTAAAATAAAACTTATATTGCTATAGAAATAAATCACTTGACATATATTATCCATAGTGTATGTGTTAATACAGTTAACCATTTGTTTTCATAGATATGTATATACAGATATGATAAATGATCACATATATAATTATATAATTTATGATTATTGGTAATATACTATTATTTGGTTTGGAGCACTTTCTCATCTTATACATTGCAATTTTTACCGAACTTTCTGAGTTTCATTCCCCTTTTACAATTTTGATGACTTTTGAGCTAATTCCTTTCTCATTTCTTATGAAATGAATCAAAGAAGCTAATCTCTCTAAAATTGGAACTTCACTTTTTGACTTAAATTGTTTCTGATATAACTTGCAATTAACATTTTGATTTTTCTTTGTCACTGAATTATTGGGGGGCATTTGGAGGGCAAAGAAAAAAACTAGTGCAGTCAAAACTTCTTGCAATCTATGATGTTGACTCCAGTGAGGACTTTTAGCAATGGAGGGTATGGAGTCTTGACTGGCTGTCTTTTGTAACTAAGGAAAGCTACCAGTGTGGGATTGTGTGTAATTCAGTTGAGTTTTTGACAGAGGGGCTCCTATGGAGATCCCTAAACAACCCCGACTGATGCCGGAATGAAGGTTGCTCTCCACAAACAGAAATGTTGTCCCATTGTTGAGGACGACATCCACACAGCTCATTACATATTTTGAGACTAAGCAGCTGCCTGCATAAAGTCTTTACCCCTGTGTTCTAGTCTCTTTAGCATGGGATGGTATTCTGCAGGATAAGGGAAGAGAACACTGGAAACTAACCCAGTCACAAAATCCTCGACCTACAATCTCTCCTGCCTGCAAGATGTCGTGGGGCAACAGTGGCACAGAACTTCTGGAATTGTAATCCATATCTAGTTTAACTTGAGGCCCTCTCAATGAACTGAGAGTTAGGAATGGTTTACTGGAACTCCCAGAGACCTAGGACAGTTTCAAACATAACTGGCAAAAAAATTAATGAAATAATTTCTAATAACAATCTGCTGCCTTGTCTAATGGTAATCAAAGAGGCTCCTCTGGCAGTTGAAGGGAGTGGAGGTAGAGAAACACAGCCAGATATTTTGTGGGTGGTCAAAATAGGTGCCTCCATTTAGTTAGCTCCTTTAAAGCTCAGGGAACCCCACAGAACAGGGAGAGGAAAGACTATGTAGTCAGAGGGAATGTAGAACATCAGAAGAATGTCGCTCACTGAATGGGTCTGCACCAGATCCTTTTTTATGTTTTAGGGTTGTTAGTTTGGTGATTTTGTGGCACTGCAAGCAGTGGAAATGGATGTGTCTTTGACTCTTTCGCCTGTTCTTGGGCTCTTCCTCCTATTGGGTTGCCTGGAGGAGTTGAGGTGTACGCGCCCTATTCTGAGATGAGCACTGCACAGCAACTTTTTCTTGGCACACAGACTAGTTAAGTCTCTGTATGAACCAATCCCTACTAAAGCATAAGTGTTCCTGTGAAGGCTCAGGAAACATTAATAACAGCCATAAACATAAGATTAGAAGGCAATGCAATATGACTATTTAGCAAAACAATAGTAACAAGATCTCTCCTAAGGTAAATGACCATCCCAGCTACCTGTTTTGACCAGGATTAAAATACCAATTAAGAAATTCCCTTGGGCTACCTTTCAAATTCTGTCAGAAGGTGTCTAATAACTCCCATAATAGTCACACCAATATAGGAAGAGTGGGCATCTTTTCAGACATATTTTTGTAGCTCATGAGTTATAGAACACGGTAATATTATTTGTGACTTTTCTCCTATAGAGCTTGAATACTATATTATAATATTATGGAAACTAGACAGCAGGAAGGAAATTCTCCTTCAGATCTAGTTTGATTGCTCAAGACTTAAAACCCAAATTTGTAGCATCTTTAGCAATAGAGTCTTAATATATCATTGTGGAAGGTAGCCAAGACCATTGGGAATAGCCTGTGATATTTGTAAGGAAGCTTTCTATATCTGGTACAGGAATTTAAGAACAACATTTTGGGGTTTCTGTGAAGATCATTGTACAATCATGCATAGTGCAGGCATTTGAAACATTTATTTTAAATTGTGTTTTAGAGAACTTGTGAACAAACTAGTAGTTTTCCATAAAGCTTATAACACATCCTTCATTTTGCTTACACCTTCCACCACCTCTTCCATCCTCTAAGTCCTATCCACATGCCTACTTAAACATTTCAACATCTTGTATACCCCATGTCTACTTTCATATCACATGTGTACTACTAACTGCCCTCCTACGAGGCCTCCTGTACTTCATAATCCTCCAGTTGGAAAGGTTTCTCTCTTCTATTTCCATAAGAGCAAAATATTTAAGACAAAGGAAAAATAATAACCAGTTATATCCTGACAGAAATAAGGTGGCTAAGTTTTTAGTTATTTCTGTCTAGGGCCACTTAAGAACTACTGAAATTCTATTAAATAGAAATATTGGTGGGCATATTAAAATATAAGGAAACAAATACCATTTTTAATCAATTTTAAATCATTAATCATGTGGTTTTCAAAGAAATTCTTTAGCAAGCCTTAAATGTTTTCACCTTTAAGACTCCCTTTCAGGAGTGTCTTCAATTAAAGACCTAAAAGAGGGCTAAAGATCTGAGGGTAAAGATCTGAGAGGTAAAAATCTACTCACATTCTACTCCATTCATATTTATTATTCTTCCTTCTCTTTTTCTCACTTCTATCAATTCTCCCTTGCTCTTTTCTACATTATTCTACACTGTCCCTCATTCCCAGTCATATATTTTCTTAAAAACAATAATTTCCCGACCCTAACAGGTACCAGAGCTAGAATTCTTTTGCCCCACGGGAGTGGCTTGTACACACCTGGTGTACAAATTAATGGAGAAATTTATTAAGAAAGGGAATTAAATCATCAGGAAGTGCTAGAGGGGAAGGTTACTATGCTGTGTTACATTTTTAGGTGGTAGATAAAATGTTAAATGATTTATTTTCAGTAAAATATTCTCCTGGTATGCATAGAGGCTGAGAGATAACTAGGCAACCTAGGGGAACATGCTGGCTCTCGATCAGATAGCACATACACCAGAAGCTGGAGTTTCTAAGGGCCTAGTTTGGAGTTAGACTTATTGCTCTAGGCAGTAGAAATAAATATGGAAACCAGGCCTATAAATTGTTAGATCTGGCCTTTGCTGTTTTCAGCCATTTTGGATGTGGGATAAAACCAGAAAAGTAGCTTGGGCAGGTAGTAATTCTATGTACTTGGAGATTTGTGAATATCTTATATGGATTGCCCTATGCCTGGACCCCAAGCATTGACCAAATGCCTGCTGATAAAGATAATTGCAGGAAGGCAAATCTCTTCACCTAACCTAAGAGAGAGAAACAAGGCCTGGACAGTGGGAAACTGTTTTCACTAAACAGTTCTGAACTGTGGGAATTAATACCCAAATATGTAACAGAAAGGAAATTAGCTACAGTGGAAAATCTACAACAAGGAACAGCCAATTTATTCACAAAGCAATAATGCCAAGAAGCCTTGCCTTTTGGTTTAGCCTTTACCAGATCCCTTGATTCTGACAAGTCGCTTAAAGATAGCTAAGTAATTATGGCATAATGTTGTGGCTTGTAGCAATTCACATTTTTTGTTTAATAAATGAAGTATGAGATTTTTTTCTGAGTAACACATAGAGCTAATCCTAATTTTTGACGATGGCTAGAGTAAAGAATAAAAGTAAAAGAATTAATGATCCTATAATCACCAAGTTAATAAAAAGTTTCCATAAGGAATTACTATAAACAAAATCTTTGACTGAGTTAATGAAGTAATTGGCTCTCTCCTGCACAGAATTGTTGGAGTCTGGAATTGCTGACAGCAGTAATTTGAGACTATATACCCAGCTGGGAAATATTTCAGCCACCCTTCAGGTGGGTTTGTATTATATCTGAGCCATTAAAGGGCAGGCATGTAACACAGATCTACTTACAATTATCATGACATGACGCTGTTAAGCGTGTCTTGAAGTTGCAAATTGGAGTTATTATAACAAACAAGTGTTAGTTTTAGAATGTTAGTTTTATCTGTTAGTCTTTGATTAGTAGACTGTATTTTGATGTTAGATAGAGTTTACCTGGTTAGTGCTATGCATCTGTAAGACCAAGGCTGTAGTTGAAGTGGACCTGATAAATCAAATTTGTAATCAAGGCAATGATAAATCATTTTGGCTATGAGAGGGCAGTAGCAATTGCCTCAAAAACATACATGGCAAGATTTTCATAGTAAAACAATTGTCAGAAAAACATATGGAGTTTGTGGGGAGAAGCTATACAATTAGTAATGGAACACTTTTTATGGCAGTTCAGTCCTTGGGGTTTTATAGTTCGAAAAGGTGACATGGGATGTAGGATTCGTTCATGATTACTTCCTGCTCATAAGGGGGGATTTGTAGGTCTTGGAGACTAGAACACTGGAGATCTGGAAGAATATAGGTTGTCTCAGATTCTGTGAGGCCTGCAGGTAGCTTTGGAGAGTTCGTTTCTGGAGAAGGCAACTCCGGCCTTCTGGAGCGAGCACTGGAGGTCAGGGCACAGAGCTTCATGCAGCAAGGTGGCTGCCATGGCCAGGGCAAGAGCAGTCTGTAACACTTTAACTGACTGTAAATCTGGTGGAGTAAACATATGTTAATGCAAGAGCACGAAGTTAAGGCC
Organism: Ondatra zibethicus; assembly: GCA_004026605.1. Taxonomy (NCBI): domain Eukaryota; kingdom Metazoa; phylum Chordata; class Mammalia; order Rodentia; family Cricetidae; genus Ondatra; species Ondatra zibethicus. The sequence goes on along the minus strand of PVIU01004352.1, from coordinate 48,497 downwards.
TTTTTGAGAGGAAACCCTTTTTCTTAGGTGAATAATTTTTAAGTGCATGGTTTTGGCAGATGAAAGAAACCATTCCAGGCCAGGGAGAGAGGGAAAGTTCCTTTCCCCCAGAGAATCTTGCAATGGGAAAGCCAAAAGTGGACAAATAATACTTGTCTGAGTTTATTTTTAACTCTGATGATGTTGTTGAATCTAAATTGATCTCTTGAAGCTCATAAAAAACTTTATTAAGAGGCTTAACAGGTAGATATCTGAGGTTACTATTAGTTATCGTCTATATTGAAATCCATGTTGTAGAAGAAGGAAGGAGACTGACCTTTGAGTCATAATAGAAATTTGGAATCCTCAAAATAATTTTTGTTAAAAGCAGTACTGTCCATTTTCTTATTTAGAAGTCTATATTTATATAAATTAAAGAGATGTCTCCATCAAGATTAGGAGAATTTTTAAGCTGAATTTTTAACAGATAAATAAGGGTTTTAACAGATAAACACTCCAAAAGTATGCATAATTAACATAAAGCCTTTGTAAAAACTAGAATAAGGCATAGTTTTGCTTATAAGAAGTCATTTATATCAATAATAATGTTTATAAATATATACAAATATATTTATGTATATATAAGAGATATATTCAAAGGTTATTTGAATATATTCAAATAGTTTTTATAAGATTAGTCAATTTTATTATGACTATTATGACTATTTATATATAACATATTTGTATGTATTTATTTTAACATATTTCCACAACAATTAGACAAATTACTCAAACAGTTGTTTAGATAATTAATCATTAGGCTGTCTTTCTTATTTTCAATAGTTTATGATTAAGGTATGATTACTGTTAATAGTTTTCAAGTTAATTGATTTATAAATTTGGAATTTTATGTTTTATCTGTTAAATTTAGCCTAAAAGTTTAATAACGAAGTTACCTTAGTATGGGGATGAAAGTTCTTAACCAGAAGTACAATATATAAGGAGATTGGCAATTTCAAGTCCTTTTTAATGTATCATGAGAGAAATCAGGTGTAATAGAGACCAAAACAACTCATTTTTGTGAAGAAAAGGGGAAAATGTGTTTGAAACTATTGTAGAGGTGACAGGATAACAGAGATAAAGCATGAGCTCTGACATTTTTTAAAAAGACAGACATTGCGTGGCTATATTTTAATCTACAGTTGTAAGGCAGATGACATTTAATAAGAAGACAATTGGACAACTGAAGAAATGGGTCCCTAATGTTTAGATGGGAGATATTTTATAGTTAAATGAAAACTGTAATGTTTAAACTTAAAAAAAAATAAAGCAACATCATGTGTTTTGGCTAACTGACCTGGAGGCCCTGAGATGTACAGGGTGCTGAATCTGAGATAGGACAGTAAAAGAGCAGGGGAGATGGACAAAGTAAAGGTAAAGAGTGTAAGCAGTCAGAGACACAAAGAGATAGTAAACGTTCTACAGTAAGATTTATGCAGTTTTCTTGAACATCTTCAATTGAACTGAAAAAATACTGTAGAATTTTTACAAATTGTCAGAAAGCGCGTCCTTTATAGGGATTTGTCTGGGATGGGCTAACCAGAATATCCTGTACGTGGCCGAGATTTTTAAACAACGAGGAGCCTCATCCATATAAATTTAAAGAGAATGAGAGAAAGATTTTTAGGACAATGATAGGGAAAACAGACTGGAGAAAGAGTTTATGAAGGAAAAATCCTCTGAGATTTTTATATCAGCCTGAGTTTTATAAACTGTAGGTGCGGAAACTGTCTGCCTGCCCACTGTGCAACAAATGAGGAGCAGCAGGTACACCTGAACTCCCTGCAGTAGGTAGTATGAGGAGTTTTAGAGCAAAAATTAACTGTGAAGCTTCCAGAAGTCATAGTAAAGAAAGCTGTTTGGAATAGGCAATTTGAACTGCTAACCCATAGCACTGTGGGAGAATGTGGCAAGAACATTATTGGCCCTTGCCTGCATTCTCAGGCAGTCTTGTGAAGTGATTACTTAGAAGTGTAGCATTTTGCTGCCTCTCTGCTTGATCCTGAGTAAAATAGCAGTGAGTACTTTTGTCTGAGAGTTTGACTTAAAGTTATGTCCTCCAAGGTATAGTTTTCTATGCCTGATTTATCCATCTTTTGAACAGTCAATCTGAACAATTGCCTGTTGAATTTTGTTTAACCTTTAGTAAGAAAGTTACATAAAGAGAACACTTAAAAGAATTTAAGGGGGAAAATTCATTCATCCTTAACAGAGCATTTACGTCCTTTGAACATTCTGTTGTTTTGGACTCTTTGAAAAGTTGCTGTTTCAGAAGTGCCTCTGGGACTCTTTCAGAAGTGACCTCTCTAGGATTCCCTCCCGACAGGTGGAATATTCAATCTTACTCACCAGACCTACGAGTGACGGTCTCATAACAGCAAATTCCAAAGAAGGGAAAATGCACAAATTAACATCACCAACAATGACAACTAAATTAACAGGAGATAGCAATCACTGATCATTAATATCCCTTAAGGTAAATGGAATCAACTCACCTATAAAAAGGCACAGGCCAACAGATTGGATACAAAAAGAGAATCCATCCTTCTTCTGCATACAAGAAACACACCTCAACCTCAAAGACAGGCATCATCTCACATTTAAGAGTTGGGAAAAATATTCCAATCATATGGACCTAAGAAACAAATGGGTGTAGCTATTCTAGTATCTAGCAAAAAAATCTTCAAGCTAAAATCAATCAAAGAGACAAAGAAGGACATTTCATATTAGTCACAGGAAAAATCCATCAAGAGGAAATCTCAATACTGGACATTTATGCCCCAAATACAAGGGCACCATCATTTGTAAAAGAAATACTTCTAAAGGTTAAATCATACATTAAACACCACACACTAAGAATGGAAGACTTCAACACTCCACTCTCACCACTGGTCAGGTCAGTCAGACAAAAAATAAACAGAGAAATAAGAGAACAAACAGATGTTATGACTCAAATTTGCTTAACAGACATCTGTAGAATATTCCATCCAAACAAAAATGAATATACCTTCTTCTCAGCACCTCATGGAACCTTCTCAAAAATTGACCACAGATTCTGTAACAAAATCAACAAATACAAAAAAACCCATGTATTTTATCAGATCACCATGGTTTAAAACTAGAAGTCAACAGCAATATTAATTCCAGAAAGTCCACAAACATATGGAAGTTAAAAAATGCTCACCTGAATCATCAATGGGTCAAGGAAGAAATAAAGATAGAAATTAAAGACTTTATAAAATTCAATGAAAATGACCACAAAACATACCCAAATTATGGGACACAAAGAAAGCATTGTTAAGAGGAAAGTTCATAGCACTAAATGCCTACATAAAGAAGCTGGAAAAATCCCACACTAGTGAATTAACAGAAATTTGAAAACTTCAGAACAAAAAGAAGCAAACTCACCCAAGACAGCTAGACAGCAGGAAATAATCAAATTGAGAGCTAAAATCAACAAAATAGAAATTAAGAAAACAATACAAAGAACCAATGAGACAAAGTGTTGGTTCTTTGAGAAAATCAACAAAAAAAGATAAACCTTTATCCAAATTAACCCAAAGGCAGAGAGAGAATATCCAAATTGACAAAATCAGAATTGAAAAGGAGGACAAAAGAACAGACATGGAGCAAATCAGGTCATATTTCAAAAACTGTACTCCACAAAATTGAAAAACTTCAAGGAAATGGATAACTTTCTGGATAAATATCACTTAACAAAATTAAATCATGACCAGATAAGCAAATTAAACAAACCTATAACTGCTGAAGAAATAGAAAGCCATCAAAAGTCTTCCAACCAAATAAAGACTGGGACCAGATGCTTTCAACTCGAATTCTACAAGACTTTCAAAGAAGAACTAATACCAATACTTCTCATATTATTCCACACAATAGAAAATGAAGGAACATTGCCTAACACTTTTTATGAGGCTACAACTACCCTGATAGCCAAACCACAGAAAGACATTACTAAGAAAGAGAATTACAGACAAATCTCATTCATAAACAATGATGCAAAAATAATAAATAAAATACTGGCAAATCAAATCCAAGAGCATATCAGAAAAATCATTCACCATGATAAAGTCGGCTTCATTGCAGAGATTCAGGGATGGTTCAACATATGAAAATCTGTCAACATATCCACCATATAATCAAACTAAAAAATTAAAAAGATATGATCATCTCATTAGATGCTGAAAAAGCTTTCAGTAAAATACAACATCCCTTCATGATAAAAGTTTTGGAGAGAGTAGGGATACAAGGAACATACCCAAACATAATAAAGGCAATATACGGCAAGCCAACAGCTAAAACCAAACTAAATGAAGAGAACTTCCTGCGACACCAATGAAATCAGGAACAAGACAAGGTTGTCTACTCTCTCCATACCTATCCAATATAGTTCTTGAGGTCCTAGCTAGAGCAATAAGACAACAAAAGGAGATCAAGGGGATACAAATTGGAAAAGAAAAAGTCAAACTCTCACTATTTACTGATGATATGATAGTTTAATTAAGCAACTCCAAAAATTCTACCAAGTAACTTCTACAACTCATAAACACTTTCAGTAATGTAGCAGGATACATGATTAACTCAAAAAAAAAATAGTAGCCCTTCTGTACACAGATGAAAAAAGGTCTGAGAAAGAAATCAGAGAAACATCACCCATTACAATAGCCACAAATGCATAAAATATCTTGGAGTATCTCTAACCAAACAAGAGGAAGACATGTATGACAAGAACTTTAAATCTTTGAAGAAAGAAATTGAAGAAGATACCAGGAAGTGAAAAGATCTCCCATGCTCTTGGGTAGGTAGAATTAACATAGTAAAAATGGCAATCTTACCAAAAGCAATCTACAGATTCAATGCAATGCTCAGCAAAATCTCAACAAAATTCTCCACAGATCTTGAAAGAATGGTACTCAACTTCATATGGAAAAACAAAAAAACCCAGGATAGCCAAAATAATCTTGTATAATTAAAAAAAAATTCTGGAGGCATCACAATCCCTACTTCAAATGCTATAACAGAGCTACAGTACCAAAAACAGCCTGGTATTGGCATAAAAACAGACAGATGGACCAATGGAACTGAATCAAAGACCCAGATATTAATCCACATACCTTCGAACACCTGATTTTTGATAAAGAAGCAAAAAAATATCAAATGGAAAAAAGCATATTTAACAAATGGTGCTGGTTACCATGTAGAAGAATGAAAATAGACCCATATCTATCACCATGCACAAAACTCAAGTTCAAATGGATCAAAGACCTCAACATAAAGCCAGCTACACTGAACCTTATAGAAGAGAAAGTGGGAAGTACACTTGAAAGCATTGGCACAGGAGGCCACTTCATAAATATAACCTCAGTAGCACAGACACTGAGAGAAACAATTAATAAATGGGACCTCCTGAAACTAAAAAACTCAAAACAAAATGACAGCCTAAAGAATGTGAAAAGATCTTCACTAACCCCACATCAGACAGAGGTCTGATCTCCAAAATATACAAAGAACTCAAGAAATTAATCATCAAAAGAACAAAGAATCCAATAAAAAAAAATGGAGTACAACCTAAAAAGAGAACTCTCAACAGAGGAATCAAAGATGGCTGAAAGACACTTAAGGAAATGTTCAACATCCTTAGTTATCAGAGAAATGCAAATCAAAATAACTCTGAGATTCCATCTTACACCTGTAAGAATGTCCAAGATCAAAAAAACCAAAAAACAAACATGATGGCAACTTATGTTGGAGAGATTGTGGGGTAAAGGGAATATTCCTGCATTGCTGGTGGGGATGCAAGCTGGTACAGCCCCTTTGGATGTCATTGTGGTGATTTCTCAGAAAATTAGGAACCTTTCTCAAGACTCAATAATACCACTTTTAGATATATATCCAAAGGATGCTCAATTGTGTCACAAAGACATATGCTCAACTATATTCATAGCAGCATTGTTTGTCATAGCCAGAAACTGGAAACAACCTTAATGCTCTTCGACCAAATAATGGAAAAGGAAAATGTGGTACATTTACACAATGGAGTACTACACAGCGAGAAAAAAAATGACATCTTGAATTTTGCAGGCAAATAGATGGAGCTAGAAAACATCATTTTGAATGAGGTAACCCAGATACAGAAAGACAATTATCACATATACTCACCATAAGTGTTTTTTTTTAAACATAAAGCAAAGAAAATCAGCCCACGAATCACAATCCCAGAAAACCTAGAGAACAATGAGGACCCTAAGAGAGACATACATAGATATAATCTGCATGGGTAGTAGAAAAAGACAAGAGCTCCTGAGTAAATTGCTAGCCTTGCGACCTTGGGAGAGTGTTAAAAAGGAGGGGAGAGGCATGAAGGGGAGCAGAGCAAAATGTAGAGCTCAATAAAAATCAATTTAAGAATTTACATGATAAAAAAGAAAGACCATGTCAAATGGCACCTTCACCTTCCCATTGCTCTTCAGAGCTCTATGGGAAGCCTGGATGATGAACATTCTATACTAATCAGAGCACGAGAATCTACAGGCGTCTCCTACCACTATCCTAATGGGAAATGTATTATGGCAGTCTTCATAAATCAGAAGAAGGGATTATAAGGTCAAAAGCACTGAAAATGTTCTCAACAGAATCCATAAAGTACCAAAAGGCTCGGTTCAATGACGTTCACAAAACAAGAAAGGTCAACTGTTGTGGGACAATGTTTTTACCATGTATAGATTTGTTTCTTGTACCTGTTTAGTAAAATACTGATTGGCCAGCAGTCAGGCAGGAAGTTTAGGAAGGGCAACCAGACAGGAAGTGGAGGCAGGCAAGGAGAATAGGAGAATTCTGGGAAAAGGAAACAGTCAGTCTGCAGTCGTCATTTAGACACAGAGCAAGCAAGATGAGACTGCATCATTGAAAAATGTACCAAGCCACGTGGCTATCACAGACAAGAATTACGGGCTAATATAAGTTATAAGAGTCAATAATGAGCCTGAGCTAATAGGCCAATCAATTTATAATTAAAAAATAAAGATAAAAAAAGAAATAAAAACAGGTGAGTAAAAAACCTTTCTGTGAACACACAGTAATATTTAAGATAGGCTGAATATCTTATGAATCAATGAGTTCCTCCCATTTCTATCTCCCTTCTTAATAGGAGTGACAAGTATTCAGTACAATGCCTGGCTTCCTAAGTGGGTTCTGGGATGTGAATTCAGGTCCTCATGTTAGCCCTGCAAGCATATCACTGACTATGCTATCCTCATAGCTTTGGCTATGGGGCATATCCTTTGAGAGTTGCATGATGGAGTGTTCTCAGAAATGAAAGAGAAAATTCCACACAATATGCTAATTTTCTTTGGATAAGCAGATAAATATGTTTTTTAAACAGAAGGAATATATAATAGAATATATATAATAATAAATTATATAGAATATAAATGATATATATTAATATATAATAGAATATATAATATATATAATAGAATCAAATATATTGTTTCATATGCACATATCCTATGTGCATATGAAATTTATTCCTAAGTACATGGAAACAACATGGAACTGGAGAGAGCATCAAAGAATAAAGATGAGTAGCATTCTACCTAGTCAAAAGCACATGCAGAGAATAACAGCAGGCTTGGTTTTAAGTCACCATATAGCATATTATCAGAACTCATTAAAGCCAATTTTAGCCCTTAAGCTGAAGTTGTCCACAAACAGTATATTTTGGAAAAATATATTTTAGAATAGATCATGCTTACACAGTTTCAGTTATTTGACAATAAAATTTTAATATGAATCTTTTGCACATTATAACAACTATCTACATATTACAATAATGAATAAGTCAGAAATACGTTGAGGGCTTACAAGATGATTACAGTTATTAATTACAAGCATGAAAAAATCAAACTAATAATAAAGAATCATCTTTCTATTCCTTCTTTACTTATTTAGATATTTTAAATTATCTATCTCAGTAAAATAATGTTTTCCCTTGTTTCCCTTATGTGGATGTTAACTTTGAAAATTCAAATATGTGTGTTTCATTTGCAGTGAGTTTACATTAGGTCAGAATGTTAGTAGTAGTCTTGGAAGAAGGTCTAGAACTCAGTGGTATAAAGAACTAAAGGAGAAAAATGGAAAATGAGGATTAAACTGAGGTAGAAGATAATGGGCAGGGTAGATAATGGCTTATAGAGAAGAATAAAGAATAAATAATAGTAAAGAACTTTCAAAAATAATCAAATGAAAACCTAATATTATAGTTTTCTAAAATATGCACATGCACAAAATAAAAATAATTCAAATTGAGCTACCCAACAATGTCAGTACTATATACCACATGCAAACGAATAAAGGGCACAGCTACTTTGGTTTGATTGGATAATTATGATGCATTATTGATTTGATTGATTGCGAATAAATTACTTCTTCTGGATTTGTAGTCTCAACTTGTCCCATTGACCAGCCAAACATTTTAAGTTAGTGCTACTTCGGTTAGCTAGAGTCTAAAACTTGACAATAGTACCTTATTTCTGAAGAAATCACATACTTGAGTCATATAACATGGAGAAATTAAGCTTCAATTCATCTAGAAGCTTCACCCATACTGGCAAGCTTTTGTGCTTCTAAAACCTCCTATGCACACTACCAAAGGGGGGAAAAATCATGAATCTTGCTCAAGAGTGAACCATGAGCTACAGTAATGACCAACCTGGCAACACATGCTAGTGGTACCATAGTGGCAAATAACATGAATAACATGCGAGTACCCAAACACTTTCTGGTTGGATTTAAGAATCATAATACAAGCTGTAACTCGTGCATAACACTATTATTGGGGACACAAACTTATAGCTATAAAAGTCAGATGCCCTAAAGGAGATCGTATTACTGTTATACTGATATCTGTACATAGTATTAAATAAACTCCAAATGATTTATCATTATAAAACCATAGATTAGTACATTGGTCAACTATAATCAGAGAAACATCTTATTGATGTAGATGGTGTTTAAAGCAGAGACCCACAACTGCCCAAACATGACAGATTACACAGCCTTATTGGGACATTTATTTGACAGGCCCTCCTGAAGTTCAAGAATCATTTCAAAATAGATAGACAGGTTGTAGGAAATAGAAGCCATGGACAACTTACAAGAAAATACTGTTGTCAAGACAGAGCAGAGAAACCGAACAAATGAATTGAGTGTTTGTGCCAGCATGCATAGAGTGGTACACTATTTATTATCATTCTGTCATTCAGTGAAAATATATGCAAGTTAAACTGCATCATTCTGTTATTCAGTGAAAATATATGCAAGTTAAACTGCATCATTCTGTCATTCAGTGAAAATATATGCAAGTTAAACTGCATCACCCTTTCAGATTTTGGGGAGATCACCTTGTGTGCCAAGTTTTAACCTGACCCTGAAATGTCTCATGCCCTTTCCAAAATTCTTTGTTTGTACTCTCCCCCTCCACACCCTACAACCTGATCACTAATTTTCCCATCACCACCCACCCTAAGTCCACTCAAAAAATCTTTTCTATTTCCTCTCTCCAGGGAGATCTTGGCATTTCTACATGAACCATCCTTATTACCTACTCTGTATGGATCTGTGGATTGTAATAAGACTTTATTTTTACAGTTAATATCTACTTATGAGTGAGTAGATGTTATGTTTGCCTTTCTCAGTCTGTATTATCTCACTCAGGATGATTTTTTTCTAGTTCCATCTATATCCCTTCAAATTTCCTGATGTCCCTGTGGAATGTACCACATGTTCTTAATCAGTTCCTCAGCTGAGGGATATCTAGGTTGCTCCCAGGTTCTGGCTATTACAAATAAAGCTGTAGTAAACATAGCTGAGCACGTGTCCTTATGGTAAGATTGAGTGCGAGGTGGTATAGCTGAACCAAGTGGTAGACTGATTCCCAGTATTCGGAAAAAAACACCACACTGACTTTCAAAGGGGATATACCTGTTTACCCTTCCACCGTTAATGGAGGAGTGTCCTGTTTACTCCACATCCTCTCTAGCTGAGCTGTCACTTATGGTTTTGATCTTAGCCATTCTGCCAGGTATGAGATGGAATCTAAAAGTCTTTTTGATTTGTGTTCTCCTGATGGGTAAGGATGATAGCTCAGACACCTAGAAATAGTGAATACATAGTCTGAACTGGCCATCTACTATAACTATTGGTCATAGCAGATTGGTGCCTAGCCCAATATTCATCAGAGAAGCATCATCCTAAGACTAGATTGGTGCCTAGCCCAATTGTCATCAGAGAGGTGTTATTGTGTAACTCATGGAAATAGATGCAGACCCACAGCCAAACATTAAGAGGAGTTTGTACAATCCTGCAAAAAGAGGGGAAAGAAGTATTGTAGGAGCCAGGTGTATTAAGGACACCAGGAGAAAACTTACAGAATCAGCTTACCTTGGCTCATTGGGGCTCACAAGGTACTGAACAGACAATCAGGGAGCCTGCATCACATTGTCCTAGGCACTCTGCACATATGTTATGGTATATAACTTTTTCCTCTTGTAGGACTCCTAATAGTGGGAACAGGGCTTTTTTCTGACTCTTACCTGCTTTTGGAATCCTACCACTCTTTCTTACTGTCACCTTTCCCAGCCTTAATACATGGGAAGATGTTTAGTCTTACTTCAAATTAATATGTCATCATTTGTTAATACTCATGGGAAACTTGCCTTTTACTAAACAAAAATGGAGGAGGAGTGGATTGTGAGTGAGAACAGGGGGTGACTGAGGGGAAGAGACTTGGAGGAGAGGAAGAAGTGAAAACTGGTAAAGATGGAAAGTAAATAAATAATTAAATTTATTATCAGTTGATTTGTCTAGCCTCAATACAAAGGAGCTTAGTACTACCTCAGCTTGACATGCCATGCTTTGTTGACACCCATGGGAAGCATGCTGCTTTCTCAACAGAAACAGAGAAGGAATGGATGGGGTGGGTAGTAGAGGGTAGGTGGTAGAGAAAGAAGAGGAGAAGAGGAAGGTGAAGCTGCAGTAGGGATGTAAAATAAATGAGAACATTTTATTAGGAAAAAGACAAAATCTCTATGTATGTAGTGCTGATGTACCGCTGTGCAAAAAATGCATTCATTCTCTGGGATTGAAATTCTTATATTTTATTATGAATTCACATCCACTACAGATCCAGCCATGACACAAGAATAAATGTAGCCCTCTCTCCTCATCTGGGAAATTTCTATTCGCAACAGATAAAAATCATTACATAACCACAAACAATCAAAATGCAGAGCTGCAGGGTTCAGTTTCATTTCATATATCTATAAAAAAATTCCTGCACCAAAACCTCAGGGTCTTCTTTGGAGAAGAAGAGTCAGAAAGATGAAATGAACTCTTAGAACAGTAAGTTTTCTGTAGAATTATGTCTCCCATAAATGTCAGAGAGGTTATATCATAGAGAACTTCAATATGGGTGCCAAAAAAGACCTGAACACAGATGGCATGTATTGTTGGTTAGTTTTGATCTTTACCCTTTGGTGATCCACCACCCAGCTCCTGAATAATACATGGAGTCTTATTTTTACTTATGAATGCAAGCCTTAGCCAGTCTTTTTTTGACTTAAATCTTCCCATGTAACTTTTGCCCATGGGCTTTTATCTTTCTCTATTCTATATACCATCCTTTCATTTTACCCCATGGCTTAGTGTGCATCTGGATGACTGGACCTTGACAACCTCTCCTTCTCCTTCTTTTGCTCCTCCATCTTTTTTCTCCTTCCATTTATTCTCTCTGCATGGCAGCCCTACCTGTTTATCTTTCCTGCATAGTTATTGACTGTTTGGCTCTTTATTAGACCAATCAGGTGTTTTAGACAGGCAAAGTAATGCAGCTTCACAGAATTAAACAAGTATAACAAGTGTGAATGAATCAGTAAGAGAGGAAGCTTGCAGGACTTCAACTCTAGACAAAAAAGCTACAGGCAACTGTGTAATGCTGAGAATAGGAAAAATTATCTTGTTTAGGGAAGAGTACTCAAGTAAACTATCTAATACTAGATGACCAATCATGAGATTGCTTATATATAGGTTATATTATATGGATTTTCCAGGGTTTGCTTATTTGTTTAGGAATATATCAAGAATTAAAAAAAAAGACAACATGAACTTGATAGGGAACATTGAAGGATTCATGGAAGTGGTTGTATAAAGGAAAGGGGAGGAGAAAAATAATGTAATTACATTATAACTACAAATAAAGGGTATTACTTAAAAAGTAGAACAGATTTCCCTTTGTATCCTGCATGTCTATGTAAAATTCTTTATGAAAACAGAGCAATTTATTTCTCAAAGCTAAGAGCAGAGACAAACATGTGAATGTTTGCTTAAATCAACTTTGTTATATTGTTCACTGAATACTTGAATAAAGGTACCAGAACTTTACACACGTTTCATCTTATAAGCAAAATGTAAATGATTTGAATTAATGTCAAATTCTAATACAGATTTTAAAAATTTATGTTATGAAAAATATTTGTGGACAAACTATGTAAAATGGAACTATTTAAAATTTTTGGAGACAGAGAAAGAACATAATATGAGGTGGTTAAGGGGAAAGAGAGGGCTATGTGGGACTTAGGGTAGGAGAAAATAATCAAAATTATCAATATGAGAAAAAGATTCAATAACAAACATCTGGTAGAAAATGCACAAATCACGGAAAACAGCATCCAGTCCTTGTTGTGCTTCTGTCTTTGATGGAATAAAAGCTTTTAGTGATTTTTTTTAATGCATTGCGATTTTGAGACAGTTTTGTATTGGTGTGTTTAGTTTTATAAAGGTCTTAATTATGATATTGGTAAGACATAAAATGTTGCTACCAATTAGGTTCCTCACAGCCTTATTTTATTGCACTGTTACCTATTGTTCTATTCGTAAAACTATTGTGTTCCTTAGATGCCATCTTAAAACCTAACTTGTAAACAAATGTTTTATTCAGGTTTGATAATGAAATATTAGGAACAATGAATCAATCCTTGAAATCTGATACTAAATCCCTTGTTCAGTAAGACAGAAGTTGTACATAGTTTCCATGTACTGGATACATTCCTATATCAACCATATATGCCCCAGATGGGTTTCTGATTCTGTTTTCTAAAATTTAGGAGCCTGTGTTGAAATGTATATGACTTGTATTGAGGCTACTCATATTTTTCAAATGTCAGTGTTCCATTCATCATCAGCTCCTGCTATGTTCTGCCACCTGTGTGTTCCACCTGTGTTTTTTTCCTTTTAAAATTGCATGCTTCATTTCTTTGCTCACTTTTCTATCTACTCACCCATTAGCTGTAACTAAAGCGTGTTGCTTCCAGTCTGTCGAAAGTGTACCAGAGACCTTCACTTCATTTCTCTTTTTATAATATTGATTTACATAAAAATAATTGAAATCCTTAGTCCTTCAAATATCCAGTGACAGCTGTGCAAATTAAATATTTAGAAGAATTCTGTTGCTTCAAACGACACACAAATCAGAGCATAGTATTGAGCCTTAAGCAAAAGATCGATATTTTGAGCCTCCTGCAGTGAATTATTAAGAGAACCCCAATGACATAAATGTTTTCATGAATTATATCAAGCATAGTTGAGATAAGATACATAGATATTCAGTTTTTTATTTTGACTCTTGTCATGAAAAATCAGTAAAATCAAGCAATATTTTCTAGGAAATAATTGTAACAAAAATAGAGATTCACCAAATTAAATATTTTCAATTGTGTTATTGAATACTAATTATGTTTAATTTAGTCATGTAAGAGGATTTATGTTTCATATCACTCATTCATTCACTCATATGTTCAAATACTTATTTAATAATTATCTCAAAATTGCTCTAGCATGGAATGAACAGACATATGCACTATTCACGAATTCATTGATTAGCTGGGTGTAGTAGGGCATGCCTTTAATCCCAGCACTCAGGAGGCAGAGGCAAACCGATCTTGGTGAGTTCCAGGAAAGCCTAATCTGCAAAGTGAGTTTCAGGTCACCCACTGCAAAGGCTTCTACAGAGAAACACTGTCTCAGAAAAGAAAATGTATTGATTGATTACTAGAAAGAAGAAAGGATTACATGATTTAGCAGAACACGTAGGGTCTGTTCTGATAGCCACCAGCAGAGAACAGTTTTCTTATCAAACGGCCTGATCTTAACTAAGAAGGAGGGTTAGCTGTGATTTAAAGGGAACTTCTACATGAGGCACTGCCATACTTAGAGTATAATTTACTTAATGAAGCATGTTATCATTTTGATATATTAAGGTAAAAATTCCTGTCCCTTACATCTTTAGTCATTTCTCTTTCAAACACAGTTCACATATTGGTATTTTGACAATGTTCATATTTGTCACTTATCCTAGTTTACTATAATAGCCTCATTTTATTATTTGAGATTTCATTATATTTATCTTTTTATTTAATCTTAGTTTATAAAAAATCACAGACTATTCAATGGATTCACATAAAATGTACATGAAAGTATACATGAAGGCAATGCAGTCTTAATAATAACTACATATTATTACACTTATAAGCTATTAAAATCTAGGGCACATTAACTCTGTATCTTCTCTGATCACTTAAACTAGTGCCTCACATCTCAAAGTATGATATAGCTTAAATTTTGTTCCTACATTGTTCTTATTCATTTAAAATATGCTGAAAACATACATGTACATATTATAGCCTGTAATTTGATTTGGCATAATTATATCCCCACTTCTACAACTGTATTTGCAAAGATGATCATTATTTTATATAACTGTAGCTATTGGCCTTTCACAGCTGTGTTGCCATATTCCAGTGTTTTTTAGAAGTTGTGTTTCAATTTTCAATCTTGTTGCCTACAAAGTGGATTAACTAATGCTATTCACATTGGTTATTGTCTATATATAACACTGTATTTTGAAAATACATGGATATTCTGTTTAACCCCTGTAACCTAGTCAACTGTTTAGTTTTACTGATATTTGCATTTGTTTTTCCCTCAAGGAACGTATGGATAACTAGAAACTTTTTCAGACTGTCAAACATTATAATTACAGGTGGATGATTCTTTGGAGGCCATGTATACATTTAATTATGACAAGGTACTTAGTGCTTTCTTTGAAAAACATTTGCTATGCTTATTTTTCTTATTTATAATTCTTTACCCTTTTATTTGTATATCCCAAATGCTTGCTGCAAGTTCTTGAAATTGATCTGTTATGAATTTGCAAGCTGTTTAATATTTATGATCAAAACTATAAAATTATACCTTTATCAACTCCTTGATGTTGTAATTGAAGAACCATAATTCTGAAATCATTAATCTCTCCAATTTTCTTTATATGTCAAAACATTTGAGTTTTTGTGTTTCTGTTCTCACAACCAAACTCTATTATTATTGTTTCTTATTAATTTAATGTTTATTTTAGTTTAGCTTATTTTGCTCTTTCAGAGCATTGTAATTATTTTGTCTTGCCAATCACAGTCTTGGCATTACATGCATTTCTGGTTTTTTTTTTGTTTTCATGTATATGTACAATGTATCTGTATGTGTGTATACATACATGTACATATAGGTGTGGGATATTTTATTCTTGTGTCAGGGCACACACAAATGGTCATTCCATCTTATCTGAAGGTCAGAGAGTTTGAGCTTACTTTTTTCTCTTTCAAAGTTGTTGACAACAGGTGTGGCTACAAAACAAGGTATGCTGACCTACGGTGTGTTTATTTGGTGTTTGGGGCATTAAGAAGATCTAATAGAGGTACAACTGCTCCAACCTGACCAAAGGTCAGAGAACTCAAGCATACTCCTGTGCTCCTTCATTTAAAATAGGAGGTTTGATGTAGGGAGTGAATGACTACAGGATACTTGGTCTAAGGTACATTAACTGCTCAAGCATCAAATGCTTGACCCAGGAATTAATGGTTTGATGTTCAAGTATTGAAGCAAGTAGCTGTTCTGTTTTCCCTTTGTGTCATATTAAAGCAGTCTGTTGCCTTCTTCTCCCTTTTTGATTGGAGTATAAAAGCATATAAAAATTAAATGCACAAGAATTCAGAACTGGTAATTCAAGATCCATTATTCACTGAGTTGCCCTCCCATTAATACCTGTGTTTCTTTCTTATCTCTCTTCTTCCTACCTAACATTTCTAATCTTCATACCCTGGAAAGTATGAATCTGCCGTGACTGGACTGTGACAGAAATCACTCCGAAAAGGTATCTTATGACATTCTTGTGTATGAATGCAAGTATTTCTGCACCAAATTGTTCACCTGGGTGTAAGAAGACAGTCTGAGATGCTGGTTCTGTGGAGTGGGCCAGCTTGTTCATCCTGGCTGCCCGGCTAGCTTAGCCCCGAAATAACCACGCAGAAACTGTATTAATTAAAACACTGCTTGACCCATTATCTCTAGCCTCTTATTGGCTAACTCTCACATCTTGTTTTAACCCATTTCTATTAATTTCTATATCCCCATGTAGCAGTGGCTTACCAGGAAAGATTCTAACCAGCATCCCACTCAGGTGGAGGATCCATGGAATCTCTTTGACTCTCTGCCCTTCTTCCTCACTGCATTCAGTTCTATTTTCCCAACCTACCTAAGTTCTGCCCTATCAAAAGGCCAAGGCAGTTTCTTAATTTATTTTCCAATGAAAGCAACATATAAACAGAAGGACCTCCTATACCAGTTCTCATGGCACCTGACTTTGAGGCATGTTCAGACTCTCTGATCTCTTCTTATTACTGCTCCTAAAGAGCATGGGGATTAAAGGCATCCACGTCTTGCTTCTAAGAGATTCTGAGAATTTGAAGTCAAGTCGTCATTCTTGAATGCAGGTGATTTTACTCATTGAGCCATGTACCCAGATTTCTAGGTGTATTTTCTTTTTTTGACAAAGTAAATGCTTGAAATATATGAATTGTGCAGTATATTAAAATCTCGAATAATTTCTTATGACAAAAGATGTGTTATTTCACATTTCTTCATGAATGATAAAATTTCAGGACAGAAACACAGGGTTTTGGTTTATTTTTAATAAATATTTATTTATATGTATATTTATGTGTATGTCTCTATGTGAGTATGAGTATATATCATGTATATTCATTGATCTTGGAGAACAGAATAAAATCAAAGTTAAAGACAGCTGTAGGTCACATGATTTGGGTCCTGGGAACAGAAATCTGCTCCTCTGCAATAAGAACTAAAACTATTAGCTGGGAGGTGGTGGCACACACCTTTAATCACAGGACTAGGAGGCAGAGGTAGGTGGATCTCTGTGAGTTTGAGGCCAACCTGGTCTACAAGAGCTAGTTTGAGGACAGATTCCAAAGCCACAGAGAAACCATGTCACGAAAAACATTAAAAAAAAAAACCAAACACTATTACACTATTAACCACTGAACTAACTAACACTTAGCTCAAGTTTTGAAGTTTGGAATTTGCTTGATCTTGTGCAGGTATTTTGCTGGGAATAGAGCCACTGTGATTTCATAAATGAAAGGGTCTAGTCATTAACAAAGCAAACAGATTTCACAATAGTCCTCTAGCACCTTACACTTTATTATTATTATTATTAATTAAATATTCTTTTTTTACACCTCTACCACAGTTTTCCCTGCCTCATCTATTATTCCCATTCTCTACCTCCTCATAAATCCATTCCTCTGTTTCTGTTCAGAAAATCACAGTCTACTTAATATGGTATATCAAGTTTAAGTAAGACTAGGCTCCTCCCCTTATATTAAGGATGGGCAAAGCAATCCAGCATAAAGAATAGGTTCCTGAAAGCCAAAGAAAGCATTGGGGTCAGGCCCTGTTCCTACCACTAGGAGTTCCACAAGTAGATCAAACTATACAACTATCACACATATGTAGAGGGCCTAAGTCAGTCACATGCAGGCTTCCTAGGTGTCAGTCCAGAGTCTGTGGGCTCTTATGAGCACAGGTTAGTTGTTACTGTGGTTCCTACATGATGGTTCTGACCTTGCTAGGTCATAAAATCTTTACTCTCTTGTCAAAAGGATCCCCTGAGATTAGCTTGGCAGTGGATCTGTGCATCCGTTTCCATTAATCACTGGATAACAATTGGGTTAATTACAAATCCGATTACAGGAGATGTCCAGTTAAAGCTGCATATCCACTATTGTTATGAGTCTTAGCTGTGGTCATCCTTCTAGATTTCTGAGAGTTTCCCTTGCATCAGGTTTCTACCCAACCCCAAAATGCGACCAAGTCAGGACATCTCTATCATTACTCTCTGCTCCCATCCATCCCCTCTCACAGGGCAGTCCCTTATGCTCCTATCCTCACCAGCCCCCAGTCTACCTAGAAATTCTCTTATATTTCCCCTGCCCAGGGAAGTCCTTGCTTTCCAATTCACCTTCTTGCTGTCTTTGTTAGCTAGCCTCTCTGGTGCTGTGGACTGTAGTGTTGTTATCCTTTAATTTACAGCTAATGTCCACTTACAAGTGAGTAATACCATATTTGCATTTCTGGGTGTGGGGTTCCTCACTCCAGATGAGTTTCTTTTTAGTTCCATGTATTTGTCATTAGATTTCCTGGTTTCATTGTTATTAACAACCGAGTAATACTCCCTTGTGTAAATCTATTAAATTTTCTTTATCCATTCTTTGGTTAAGGGGCATCTATGTTGTTTCCAGGTTCTGGTTGCTACATATAAACCTGGTATGAATATAGGTGAGCAAGTGTTCTTGTGATAGGATGAAAATTTCTTTGGTATATGCTCAAGAAATTTGTAATTAGATATTTAGGCATACAGATTTCCAAATTTCTGGTAAACTGCCATATTGATTTCTGAAGTGTCTGTACAAGTTTGCATTATCGCCAGCAAAGTAGGAGTGCTCCATTTGCTCCACATCATCACCAGCATGAGCTATCACTTATGGTTTTGAACATGACCATTCTAACAGATGTAAGATAGAATCTCAGAGTCATTTTAATTACAAGTCACTGATGGTTAAGGATATTGAACATTTCCTTAGGTGATTCTCGGCCATTTAAGTTTCCTCTCCTGAAAATTCTCCATTTATGTCTGTCACCCATTTTTAAATTGGATTATTAGATTTTTGATGTATAGTTTCTTGGATTACTTGTATATTTTGGATATTATTCCTCTGTCAGAGGTGGAGTTGGTTAAAAAATTGTTCCATTCTGTATGCTCTCATTTTGTATTTTTGACATTTTTCTTCTCTTTTCACAGGAGTAATAGGTTTATTTAAATTATTTATCTGAAGTTAATTTAACTGTGGTAAGTGGTATCCAATAAGAGATTTGTCCATTTATTTTAGATTGATCGATTTTGTGGAGTATAAGTTTCTGAAGTATGACCTAATGATTTTTTTCTAGATGTCTGTTGTTGTGTAATCCTTTTGTTTCTGATTTTGTAATTTGAACTAGAATAGCTGAACCAGCTTGTTTCTTAGGTACATATGTATAGAATATGTTCTTCTAACAGTTGAAACTGAGCTAATATCTATCTTTGATGTTGAGGTATACCGTTTGTATGCAGCAAAAGGATGAATTCTGTTTTTACATCCATTCTCTTACTCTTTTTATTGGGGAAATTCCAGAGTAATCACCATACTGGATATCAAGCTCTACTAAACTATAGTAACATAAATACCATATTGACATAAAAAGTGACAGGTAGATCAATAGAATCAGATCAATGACCCTGATGTAAACTCATACATCTGTAAATGTCTGATTTTTGACAAAGAAACCAAATTACACAAAGAAAAATTCTTGATTTATTGTACTTATCAGATTTAAATAGATATCAGATAAACAATTTAAATATACCTGTAACCCCTAAGGATATAGAAGCATCATTAAAAGTCTCCAAATCAACAAATGTACAGGGGCAGATATTTTCCTAAGAGAAATCTTCCAGACATTCAAAGAAGAATTAATACCAATACTCCTCAGATTATAGAAAACAATGGAAATAAAAGGAACATTTTCAAATTCCTTTTATAATGCCACAGTCTCCCTGATTTCCAAACTATAAAAGGACTCAACAAAAAAGAGAACTTATGTGGTATACTTGTTTAGCAAGACAAAGATGTGTTGTACTTTTAAACTATATAAAAATGTGTTGTTGCTTTACCTCAATTTCCTAAGGAACCTGGCTTTTCAAATAGAAAGCTGAATAGCCAATAGAGAGGGAGAAGGTATAGGTGATACTTGTCAACAGGGAGAGTAAGTAGGAAGAACCATTTATGCTCAAAGGGAGAACAAGAAAGAAAAAAAGATATTGTCTAAATTGGGATCTTGAGAGAGGGTTCAAGGGGAGAGGAGATGCAGAGAAAATTGTAGAGCTCAACAAATTCAATAAAATAAAAAAATAAAAAAAACACCTCAACAAATTCAATAAATTAAAAAATAAAAAACCAAACAAACAAACCAAAAAAAAGAGCTCTGCATAGAAAATCAATGAAATGCTGGGTATCCTCCAAATTAACTGATTTTTTTTTAAAAAATTAATAATGCTAAGTCTTAGCATGAAATGGAGTGTGACTCACTTTTTTTGATGATGTTAATTTAAAATGTTTCAAAAATATTTTTAAGAGATTGGCATTATGCAGTAATATCAGAGTCTGGTTCATTGGAAATAAGGCCACATCAACAGGGAAAATAAGGTGTAGTGACATGCCACAATATGAATGAGCACTGAAGTGAATCACAAGAAATGAAACTCAGTACAAATGAATACAGTGTGTAAGCCTTATTCAGTGCTTATCACTCTCATACACGCTCAAGGGCCTGAGTCAAAAAACAACACACAGAATCAAAAAAATCAAAAGAAAGAAAGAAAACAGATGCCAGGGGTCAGCCTGTCAGACATGGAGAAAACCAGAAAGTAGGTCGAACAGAATGAAAGAAAGGTAAAAAGCCCTGAAGCAAAATTTAGATGAATAGCAATATTTTAAATTAAGCTTAAAAAAAAAAGCTAGTGGCACAAGCCTGAATTAAGGTCGAGAATTCGTAATTAATATTAAGTCTCTGTGTCATTATTTGGAAGTTGGTAGTTGGCCCAAAGAAAATTCCTTCTACATGGAATTACTGACAGATTTGCCTCATGAACATTAATGTAAAAATTCTCAATAAAATACTGGCAAAACAAATCCAAGAACATATCAAAAATCTACAATGATCAAATGATCTTTATGCAGGCAATGCAAGGACGGTTCAACATATGAAATCTATCAATGTAATGTACCACATAAACAAACTGAAAGAAAAAATGAAACATGATCATCTAAGTTGATGCCAAAAAAATCTTTGACAATATACAGCATCCCTTCATAATAAAAGTCTTGAGTGATTAGAGATATAAGAAATATCCCTAAGCATAATAAAGGCAATACACAGCAGGAATAAGACAAGGCTGTGCAATCTCACCATATCAGTTCATTATAGTACTTGAAGTTCTAGACAGAGGAACAAGACAACAAAAGGAGTTCAATAGGATACAAATTGGAAAGGAATAAGTAAATGAGTCATTATTCAGAGATGATATGATAGTATACATTAGCAACCACAAAACTTCTACCATGGACCTCCTATAGCTGAAAAACACCTTCAGCAAATTGGCTGGAGTCACTCAAAAAAAAATCAATAGCCATCCTATATACAAATGATAAACTGGGTGGATGTTGGTGGTGCCACCAATACCATGAAACTCTAGAAAACCCTGACTATTCATCTAGCAAAGTTTACTATATCACAGAGCACTATAAAAAACAAACAAAACAGTATTTTCTGGAAAAAAAACAACAAAACAACAGTATGTAATACTGTTTTCCTGATGAAATTTAATTATCAATTTTTTAAAAATAATTCTAGATTAGATTAGTTTACAGTTTTAACAACAAAGAGAGATCTTTTGTGTCATGTTTACAGATCCTCCAGTTGAAAAACAGATAAAATATACTATAATACTTTAATAAAGGGTATAACATTGACATATGTTTTCTAGTTCAACTTTCTATACTTGTCTGCATTCTATGTACATGAGTATATATAATGTGTACTCATAGCATCTTTAAATTGAAGCACACGCTTATATTTCCCCCAAATTAAAATTATATTATCATATTGATCCCATATTGCTCATTTATAAATATTTTCAAGCTTGTTATTTCTCCTCTGGAACTTCCACATATGGCTACTAGCACTCTGCTTTCACATATTATACAAAGGTGACACTATTACAGAAAGAAACATGTATGTAATTCTGTACTGATTTGATCATCAAACAAAATCTAAAACTGTCCTAACTAGTTTGATGACAACTTGACACAAGCTAAAATCATCTGAAAGAATGGAACCTTGAATTAAAAAAATGCTCCCATAAGATTGAGCTGTAGACAAATAAGCCTGTATGATATTCTATTGATCGTGATTGAAATGGAACATCCCAGTTATCATGGGTGGAGACAACACTGAATGGCTGGTCCTACGTTCTAGAAAAGGCAAGCTTTAAGAGAAAACCAGTAAATAGCACTCCTCAGTGGCTCTGTATGAGCTCAGGCATCCAGCCTCTCACAAAGGTTGAGTTCCTGCCTTGGAATCCTGTAACGAACTTTGATTCATGTCATGTAAAGTGAATAAAACCTTTTGCATCCAAATTTCTTTTGGTCTTGGTACTTTGTCACACCAATAGGAATCTAAGTGAGACTAGCACTGAACAACAAAAGTTTCTCCATCATCTGATTCTTAATTTTTATTTTCTAAGTAATATGATGAATGTAAAAACATTTATTTGCTTGTATATTTATGACATTTTTAAATTAAACTTTATATCTTGTATCAGTTTCAATAGGACATTTGTGATAGCTCTGGTATTTGCTAATATGAATGAAACTGCCATGAATAGTCTTGTACATGTGAACATATGCAGAATCCACATGATAGAAAGAAAGAACGTTCTGATAATGTTTTCCCTTCCCATGTTTTCTCCTATATCCCCCACCTCACAGATCCTCCCTATGTTTTTACTCATGCAATTCAATCTATTCTTCTCTGTTTCTTTGGAAAACAATCAAATATAAACAAAACAGAAAAATAAAAAACACAAGAAACATGCACACACACACACACACACACACGTACAAATAAAACTCAGAAAAGCTCAAAATCAGAAACCATAATAGAAAAGGAAAAGATGAGTAAGATAACAAATGCTCAAACAAAGCAATATGAGATGGAAATATCTATAAAATTGTCATGAAGTTTGTTTTCTGTGTGCTGAGCATGGACTCTACCCTATTGTTTACAAACCTAGTGAGACCACAATGGAGAGGACTGACCTTTCCTTTCTACTTAAAAAGGAAAGTCATTTGGAGATTGCTCCTTCATTAGGGGTGTGAGATCATGCTAAGCTTCCTCTTTCAGTGCTGGAACCATGTTTGGATTGACTTGTGTAGGCTTTGCTCATGTTCCCACCATCTCTGTGAACTCACATACATAAATTCTGTAGAGTCTAGAAGACACTATGTCCTTTGAGTCATTCATTACCTCTGACTCTTAAAACCTTTCATCATCTTCTACATGGCTTCCTGATCCATGAAAAAGAATTTGATGAAGACACTAGCTGAGTGAAGGACTGAGTGTGAGTGTACAAAAATCTCTCACTCTGAATGTTGTCCAGTTGAAGTTTTCTGCATTAGTTCCCACCTCTTGCAAGAAAAAAAATCTCTTTGAAGCTTTTTATAAAAACTTTACTCTAAATCTAGTAGAATAGTTTCCTTCACTGGGAAAAGGTACATAATTTTAGGTTCTTTTTTCATTCTTTTAAATTGATTTTTATTGAGCTCTACATTTTTTCCTGCTCCCCTCTTTGCCTCTCCCCTCCCCTTCTACCCTCTCCCATGGTCCCCATGCTCCCAATTTACTCAGGAGATCTTGTCTTTTTCTACTTCCCATGTAGATTAGATCTATGTCTCTCTTAGAGTTCTCATTGTTGTCTAGGTTCTCTGGGATTGTGATTTGTGGGCTGGTTTTCTTTGCTTTATGTTAAAAACCACTTATGAGTGAGTACATGTGATTTTTATCTTTTTAATTTATTCCTCTGTCATACAATACAGCCCACAGCATCAACCTCATCTCTCATCTCCCACAGATTCACTACTAATCTATTCTCCTTCATTAAAAAGAGCAGGCCTCCCAGTGCCATCAACTGAACAGAGCATAACAAGGTGGAATAAGGATAGCAACAAACCCTCCCCTCATATCAAGGCTAAACTTGTCAACCTAGCAGGAAAAAAAAGTGTCTCAAAAACAGGCAAAAGAGTCAGAGGCACTCCCACTCCTCCCAAACTGCAAGTTAAACAACCACTTGTGATGTTCAAGCTAATGAGCACAACATGATGCAGAAAAGCTAGTGCAGATCCATTCACCCTCTGAGTTTTTGGTCTCTCTGAGTCCATAAGAACCATGCTTATTTGATTCTGTCAGTCTTTTTCTCCTGGTATCTTTGACCCCTCTGGCTTCTACAATCCTCCTTCCGCATCTTCTGCCAGAAAACTCAAACTTATTGCTTCTCTCTAGAGCCCTAACTTTTATTTAACCTCTCTGGGTCTGTGGGTTGTAATATTATTATCTTTTACATAATGCCTAAGATCCACTTAAAAGTTATTACATATCATAACTGCCTTTTGGAGTCTGGGCTGCCTCCTCAGTGTGGTTCCACCAATTTGCCTGAAAATTACATGATGTCACACTTTTCTAGCTGCTGAGTAATACACAATTGTGTAAATGTACCACATTTTCTTTACCCTTTCTTCAGGTGAAGTATATCTAGTTTCTTTCCAGTTTCTGGCTATTAAGAATAAAGCTGCTATAAACAAAGGTGAGCAAGTGTCTTTGCTATTTGCTACAGTATCCTTTGGGTGTATATTAAGGAATGGTATATATTGGTCTTAAGGTAGGTCAATTCTCAATTTTCTGTGGATCCACTATATTGATTTCAACAATGGTTGTACAGCTTTGCACTTTCAGCAATGAAGATGCTTTCCCTTTGCAATACATCCTAATCAGCCTGAGTTATCACTTGTGTTATTGAACTTAACCATTCGGAGAAGTATTAGATAGAATTTCTAAGTAGTTTTGATTTGCATTTATCCTTACAAATTACTCAAATAAATCAAGTAAGCAACTACTGACTATGGCAAGAAAGACCTTTAAAATGACTTTATCTTCCTGCTAGTACCAAGCAAATTCTTGTTCCTTTTGTAGAATCAGTGGCTATTTTATTGGAAATAGGTAGAAAAAGAAGTAATGAACTTTTTGGCAAATATGGTTCTGAGATAATTACACCTTATACCACCAACCAGTTGGCCACATTGTTGACTGATTTAGATGTTCGACAGATAGCAACAGTTAGATTCACAGGGACATTTAAACACTATTTGTCAGCTCACCAAATTTTGCAATTCTTAAAGATAAAATCTTTTATTTTTCCAAAAGTTTGTAAAACAGAACTTTTGCCTTTACTGGCTTCTTTAGTGTTTACTGATGGCTCGTATAATGTTGTTGCTTCATTTGTTATTGATGAAAGGTCAACTTCTTTTCAAACTAATAAAAGTTCAGCTCAGAAAGTGGAGTTAGGGGCTATATAATGTGTTTGCAACTTTGCTTAATCAAACTTTTAATCTTTATACTGACTCCTGTTATATTGCATGTTAGTTTCCTCATATTGAAATTGGTGTGCTTCCTGTCTCACAGACTACAATTTTTCATTGCTACAAGCATCCAAGCATCACAGTCCTCAATTCAATTGCAGCCCCCCTTTTTTTGTTTTTTTGAGACAGGGTTTCTCTGTGGCTTTGGAGCCTGTCCTGGAACTAGCTCTTGTAGACTAGACTGGCCTCAAACTCATAGAGATTCTCCTACCTCTGGCTCCCGAGTGCTGGGAGTAAAGGCGTGCGCCACCACTGCCCGTCCAATTGCCCTTTTCTATGGATCACATTAGTACCATTCCTAGCTCCACAAGCTTCAACAAGAAAAGTATAAATATTTCTCCCCATTTCACATTTTAAATCAATGTTTATTGTACGTATCTTAATTTAGACTCAGAAGGCATTTATGCTTTTTAGAGATACTCTGATTATTAATTACACAAAAAAACCTCTGGTAAGATGGAAAATTCTATTAACAAAAAATTAAAGAGACTGAATGTCTTTTTGACTTCCAGAAGAGGGTGTGCTTGTATCTTTCCACAGGATGCTAATACATCACTCAGAGTTCCAGATTATTTGATTTGAACACATGCTAGACCCTTGAAATCCACCTCTTTTCCTGTTGAATCAGAGATGTTACAGACCTTGTCTGAGCCCCAACTGCGCTCTCCTCAGCTACAGCCATTGATCATGGAGAAAGACATAGTGGATAAATAAAAATATTGATTCAACTTATTCTTCAAATATTTGTATAAAGTCTTTATAATTACTAATTATACTTCTACTGAAAGACCTTTACAAACTTCCCCTGTTTATTCTGGATTACAAGTTTGTGATACTGTATCTTTTGTGATCCTTGTTGAAGGTTTTCTTGGCTCACTTTCAGTTTCAAAAATGATACTTCTTACCAAATATTTTGCCTTAACTGCTTTATTACTAATTGTATCAGCTTAACTATGTCTCCAGTTCTTCTCTGATTGTCCATTAACCTCCCTATAGTGCACTATCTGTTAGCCATTGTCTAGTTTGACATGATGATCCAGGCATTATGTTATAGAAACTATAACTTATCTGCATTCTCACCCTAAACACTTTATTATAGCCCTGCTCCTGGGTATTAGTGAGATAGTTTCTATCATTGAAACTGTATCTGCATCTACTGCAGTCCTTGTACAACAAATACATGTAGCTGATCGTATTAATACATTGTCTAAAATATTTCTGTTCCTTTCTTTACTCAAGAATCTGTTAACAAAGGCCTTGTTGATGGGGTTAATACATTGAAGAAAGGAGATTTATAAAACAGATTCAAAATATTAAGATTAGACTTACTATAGCTTGTCATACAAATTATAAATGGATCTGTGTTACACCATTGCCTTACAATGGTTCTGACTATCCTTTTGACCTCTATAAAATAGTTCTAATATAGATATAAGTATTCATTCTCTCCATGAACAAATTAAAACTCTTTCATGAACACCTCAAGATATCCCCTGCTGTAATGATAGTACCTTATTTTTTTTAATTCAATTATCTCTTTTTTAACTTTAAAAAACTTGTGCATTTATCATTAATTTGAATGTTGCTCTTGCTTTATTTTTAATTTTTATTAAAATTAAAAATTTTAAGTTGAAATATAAAATTGCTTTATTTTTAAT
This sequence comes from Ondatra zibethicus, assembly GCA_004026605.1. Taxonomy (NCBI): domain Eukaryota; kingdom Metazoa; phylum Chordata; class Mammalia; order Rodentia; family Cricetidae; genus Ondatra; species Ondatra zibethicus. The sequence continues at coordinate 21,031 of PVIU01004352.1, read as the reverse complement.
TTTAATTATTTTTTACAGTTCTCTACAAAAAAAATAAGATTTGTCTTTCTCATAGTCCTTAAAGTGTGGCATGCTGCAATCCATGTATGTAACTTCTTTGGGGGATCTGAGAATAGCATGGACAAGTTCTTGTGTCATAGCAGTAGAAAATTTAACCCATTTTGATAAGGCCAATGGATAGTTCAATGCATAATTCTGGACATGACCCCAGGAGCCTATGTGCCACCTGTTCTTCTTGATTCTCTTATACAAATTATTGTTGGGTGCCTCTACTTTCACTTTTCTAGAACAACAGATAAAATGTCTTTTACATAGGGAACACTTTCCTCTAATGACTCTTCTCTGGGTGAGTCAGAGGGGATATTATTAAAAAATATACAGTGTTATGTGATTTAGCCCCTAAAACATTTGATGTTTCAGGTGTGATTATGAATTTAGGTCTCTCAAGAGTAAGATAATGCCTTTTCAATGTACCTTGTGCCTAGCCTGAAAATGTCACAGAAGTTGACAACAATATTACAAATTTACATAATGATCCTGAAGAGAATGATTCTAATCACAAGAGTCCAAAAGAAAGGCAAATAAATAAATGATATTAAGAGGTAGTGTGAATAGTCTAGGAACAGGAAATGAAGTAAAATCATAGAAATCAACAATGCCCTTATTTCTAGAGCTGTCTCAATACGATAGGAAGCGGAGAGGAAGAGGATATGAGAACAAGAGATAAGCAATGCCAACCATTAAAGGAAGTTTTTAAGCTATGGAATCTACATGTTGATAGGAAAAAATCTTGTATATCCAAAAAATCAGGAAAACAAAACACTCCACATTAGTCATAAACAAATAGAAAATATCTTGGGTAACCTTCACCAAGCAAGTGAAAGACCTGTATGATAAAAACCTTCAAGTCTTTGAAGAAAGAAACTGAAGAAGATGGAAAGAGCCTCATGCTCATTGATAGGCAAAATTAACATTGTAGAAAAAGGCCATCTTACCAAAAGCAGTCTACAGATTCAATGCAATCCCCTTTAAAATTCTATCACAATTCTTTACAGAATATGAAAGAGCAATTATACTTCATAAGGAAAAACAAAACAAACAAGCAACAAAAATAAGCAGGATAATTACAATAATCTTAAAAAATAAAAGAATGTTGGAGGTCTCAGCATCCCCAATTTCAAATTGTAGCACAAAACTATAGTAACAAAAAGAGCATGCTATTGTCACAAAACCAAACACATTGGTTAATGGAACTGACCGAAGACTCATAAATAAGTGGATACAGCTATTTGCACCTTGATTTTGATAAAGAAGTCAGAAATACAAACTGGAAAAATGGCAGACTCTACAAAGCTTGGTACTGGTCAAACACAATGGCTGCAGGTAGAAGAATGGAAGTGGAGCCATAATTACCATCTTCGCCAAAACTCAAGTCAAAATAGATGAAAGATTTTAAAATGAAACCAAATATACTTATCTAATTGAAGAGAAAGTGGGGAAGAGCCTTGAACTCATGAATACAGGAAAATACTTTTGGAGTAGAATGCCATTATCATAGACAGTAAGAACAAAAATTAATAAATAGATTCTCATGAGAAGCTTCCACATAGTAAAGGAGACCATCATTCAGACAAAATGGCAGTATTGGAAAAGAGTTTTAGCAAGTCCACATACAATAGAGGAGTAATATAAAAACATATATAAAGAATTAAAGAAACTAGATACCAAAATAACAAATAATCCAATTTAAAAATGCTGTATAAATCCAAAGAGAGACTTTTAAATAGAGGAAACCCAAATGGCTGAGAAACACCACAGGAAATGTTTGAGATACTTAACAATCAAGGAAATACACACCACGCTCCTTTGAGATTCCATCCCACACCTTTCATAATGGCAAAGACCAAAGACACAGGTGACATCTCATGCCATTAAAAATATCTTGAAATTTGCAGACAAATATATAGAAATAGAAAAAAAAAACGTCAACCTGAGTGAGATGTACCAAACTCAGAAAATCAAATGTGGTTTTATTCGCTCATATGTAGATATTAACTCTTAAGACAATGATAACCAAGCTACAATCTGTGGACTCACGGATGATAGGTATATAATAAAGGACTCAAGAGGACAGATAGATCTTGTTAAGAAAGGAAAATAGAATAGATAATTATGTATGTACAGGGGAATGCTGAACTGTTAGGATTAAGTGGGGAGGGGATGGGGGATTTGGGGAAGAGAATATGTAGAAAGAAATCTAAAATTAAGAGGCATTTGTGGAGTAGTACGGAAACCTAATAGAAACTTCTTTATTTCCCCTTAATTGAAAAATATATTTTTTTCCACACAATAAAACCTTATTTCAGCTTCCTCTCCATATAATACTCCCATTTGCTCTCTACTTCTCCTGTTTCCCAAAACTACTCTTTTTCTATCTCTCAGTAGAAAAAAAAAAGGCTATTTTGAGATAACAACCAAACATAACATAGTAATATATAATAGGATAAAAATCATCACAACATAGTTGGGCAAGGTAACCCAGCAGAAAGAAAGAGCCCCAAGATCAGGAACAAGAACCAGAGACCCACCGACACACAATTCAAGAATCCTATAAAAATCCTAAACTGAAAACTATGCTATAGACACAGAGGATCCAGATCAGAACCTTGTACTCCCTGTGTTTGCTCTTTCTATCTCTGAGAGTTCAGATGAGCCCTCCCAGTTGATTCAGAGACCTTGCTTTTCTTTTGCTCTCAATTCCCCCCTTACTCTTAAATTTTTTCCACCTCTACATTTGTGGGTATCCCTTAGCTCAGATTTGATGAACACATCCTATTTGGAGTTGTGTGTTCCAAAGACACTCTTTTCATATAATTTCTGGTTTTGGTTCCTATCTGCCACAGGATAAAGCTTCCCTAATGATGACTGAGTAAGGCACTGACCAATGAGTGTAACAGAATATCATTAGGATTCATTTTATTGGTACTTTTTTTGGCTGGTATTACTTTGTTTTACCCTAGGTCCTTGGATCATCTAGTCTCTGGTTATTGGTCTCCCAAACACTGTCAAGTATGGTTCCATCTCACGCAGTCATGACAGATGTAGGTCAAAAGTTTTATTAGAGGATTTGTGTTTTTATTTCATTTTTGTTATCCTTCAGGGTACCTTCCCTCACCAAAGACCCAAGAACACTGCGCTGAAGGCTTCATATAAGCATCAGCTTTACTGTTCCATGTTTAACAAGTAGGGAGGCCTGTGGGTGAGAAGAAATGGTAATAAGAATCTGTTATAAAAAATTATTTTTGTTAAGAAGGGCTATGAACTTCTCTCTTATAACTGCTTTTTATGTATTGCAGAGGTTCATTGTGTTTTCATTTTCCTTTAGTTTCTTAAGTGTTTTTATATCTTTCTTAATTTCTTATTTGAGACATTTAAAATTCGGCAATGAGATGTTAATCCCCATGAGTTTGAAGAAGTGCTGGACATTTGTCTATTTGATTTTAGATTTTATAGCGTAAATATCAGATAGAATTGCTGAAATCTTTTCAAGTCTTCTATATATGTTAGGGTATGTTTAGTGTCCCAAATGTTCTGTTTTTGAGAAGATCTATCATTTGAGAGGGATATTTTGTAGATACCTAATAGGTCCATTTGATGTAAGATGGCATTTACTTCTGAGGTTTCTTTGTTTTTTCCAGATTACTCATAAATTGGAAAAAGTTGTGTGTTGAAACTGTACAAATATTAGGTGTCTTAGATAGGGGCTTATTGCTCTAAGAAGACAACATAATAATGAGAACTCGTATAAAAGACAGCATTTAATTGGGACTGGCTCAAAGTTCAGAGGTTTCTTCCATTGTCAGTACAACTGGGAACATGGCAGCATGTAGTCAGACATGTGCTGGAGATATCTGAGAATTCTACAATTGCATTGACAGCCATGGTCCTGGCTTATAAATCTGAAATCTCAAGTCCACTCCCAGTAACAGATTTCCTCCAAGTTAACACCTAGTCAAACAATCTGCACCATTTAATAGTGCCACTCTTAATGAGTTATGAGGGACATTTTCATTCAAGCCACTATATTAGATTTGTGTTAATTACTATCTTTTATTCCATTACAATGCTTTGTAATAAAACTGGGTGCACAAGAATTTGGTGCATATATGTCTAGTACTATGGTATATTTCTGATAAACTTATCACTTTATTGTAATGAAATATCCTTTTTTAGTTCTTTCACTTACTTTAAGTCTGCTGTATATTTTGTCAGACATCAGTATAGTAATGCCTTCTTGCTTCATTATCCCAATTGCTTAGAATACTTTACTCCACTAATAATTGTGTCTATCCTTAAAGCTGAAGATAGTGGCCTTTTGTTCACTTATCTCTTCAGGTAACCTGTGTCATTTGATTAAAAAGTTGAAGGCAAATACATTTAGAGTTATTAAAAGGTAAATGTACATTGCAGTTATTTTGATACTTATTCATAGCCTATGTACTTAGTTGTGACTTGTTTTTCATTATTGCTGTAGGATACTGCTCTTGTACACTGAAGATTTATCACTCATAGTGGATTAATAAAACACGGATAGAACTTTCTGTGCCACTGGGTCCCACAACTGTTCAGTTCCAAAGAAACACACAGAGGATTATATTACTTACATCTTCTTTGGCCCATTAGCTCAGGCTTCTTATTAACTAACTTTTACATTTTAAATTAACCCATTTGGTTTGTTACAACTTGCTTCTTGGATGACTACATAGCACTGCCTGACTCCGCCTTCTTTCGTTCTCTCCTCTACTTCTATTTCCTGCACTGCCCTAGGAAAGAACAGGAATTATTTTGTTTATTTGGTTGGGTTTTTTTTTTTTGGTTTATTGAGATTGGGCTATTCTGTAGCTCTGGGAACTGTCCTGGAAGTAGCTCTTGTAGTCTTATAGACCAGGAGATTTGCCGGTCTCTACCCCCAAGTGCTGGGATTAAAAGCATGTGCCACTACCGCCCAGCTAAAATGACTTCATTATTAACCAGTTGTAATAAACCATATTCATTGTATACAGAGGGGAATTTCACATCAGCCAGGCAGGAAGTATAGCAGGGTGAGAAGACTAAGAGAATTCTGGGAAGAGGAAAGGCAGAGATGCAGTCACAAGCCAGACACAGAGGAAGCAACGTGAGAATGCCTCACTACGAAAAGGTGCCAAGACATATGGCTAAACATAGAATTGTGGACGAATTTAAGTTGTAAGAGCTAGTTAATAAGAGTAAGATAATATGCCATACAGTTTATAATTAACATAAGCCTATGTGTATTTTATCGGGATTGAATGGCTGTGGGACTGGGCAGGACAGAAACTTTCATCTACACATTATACTAAGGTTGTATTTGTCTTCCTTCTAGAATTACTTGGCTATGATTATTAATATGTTCAGTTTTGAGTATTGATGACAATACTCAATTTTTTTTGCCTTTTGCAGCCAGTGCATTTAGGCTATCTGTAAATCTTTCTTTTGCAACAATGTCACATAATATTTTATCAGTTCAAAAGACTACTTGTACACAGTCATTGCATTTTAGAAGTTGGAGTGTATAGCCCACAGCTTTTCTGCCTTTCAGAATTTTGACTTAGGAATTGGGAATTGGGTGGTATTCTGATTAGTTTCATTTATATGTGAATGTTTTCTCATGTATTTTTCAATATTTTCCTTTGTTTTATATATTTACTATTCTGATGATTGTATGCCCTATGGTGTTTCTCTATTATTGGTATCTGATTCTAGTATTCCTATATCTTGTAATTTTTTTCAAATTATGTCTAGAACTGCTAATTTAGTTTTGAGCCTTGAGTCCTGTATTTTATCGTATCAATGATTGAATCTATTTATAGGGGTTTTCATGAATTTAATAGCTGGTATACTGAGATATATCTTATAATTTGTATGTTGGTGCATCACTTTGCTCCCATCTCCATTAAGGCTTGTGTTAGTTTCCATGTTCCTTCAGCTTATATTTTGCAGAACAATCTTAGGAATGTTGCTATTAATTCTTAGAATGACTGGAAGAATTGTTTGTTGAATCTTTCCATCCTTTAGCTTTCATTGTTCTTTAGGAAGCTGTTAATAACTGCTTCCATTTCACTAGGGATTACAGTTCATTTATGATGTTTATGGATTTTTATTTAGTATTGACAGGTTGTATGTTAACAACTCTATTTGTTTATTATTTATTTATTTTGTTTTGCTGTTTGGTGAAGTTCAGATTTGTAAAGTATTTCTTTTTGTATTTGTTGCTCTTACATGTGGATATTAGCTGTTAAGTAAATGATAACCAAGCTACAATCCATAGACCCAGAGAGATTATGTTTGGAGGATGGTACAGGGTAGGGTGGATATGAATTACCCTGGGAGGGAGAAATAGAATAGATTTCATGGGTGGACTTGGGCCTTAGAGGGAATGGAAATGGAAAATTAGTTGAGAACAAGGAAGGGAGGGAGAGGTGGGTAAAAGAGGGAATTCAGGAAAAGACAGATCTCCTTAAAGATCATTTGAGGGGTTGAATATGGAAACCTAATACAGTAGAAGTTTCTTAATTTTGATATTCTTTACCCACTTTTTAGTTAATTTGGCTAAAGGTGAAACAATCTAAATGATTTTCACAAAGAATCAATTCTTCACTTCATTGATTCCTTTGCGTTGTTTTCATTTCAATGATTTCAGAACTAAGCTTGATTATTTCTTGCTGTCTACTCTTTTTCCATGTTGTTTCTTCTTGTTGTTCTAGAGCTTTCAAGTATGTTATTAAGTTACTAATATCAGATATCTCCTATTATTTTATACAGGTGCTTAATTACAACCATTAGAACTGACTTCATTATATACCATACATTTGGATTTTTTAATTCAATAATCAAAAATTTAAAATTTCTGTTTTCATGTACTTAAATTTATGAGTGAACTGTTTGTTTTCAAAAGGATATTTATATTTCTGTTGAGAATTCTCTGTCTAGTTCTGTACCCCATTTTCAATTGGATTATTTAAAATTTTGATGTCTAATTTCTTGAGTTCTTTATATGTTTTGGAGATAAGTTATTTGTCTCATCTGGGGTTGGTGAAGATCTTTTCCCATTTAGTAGGTTGCCTTTTTGTTTTATTGACAGTGTCCTTTGATTTACAGAATCTATTCTGTTTCAAGTGGTGCCATTTATTTATTGTTGTTCTCAGTGCTTGTGCTACTGGGGTTATATTTAGGAAGTGGTCACCTGAGCCCATGCAATGGAGACTACTTTAAACTTTCTCTTCTATCAGGTTCAGTGTGGTTGAGCTTATATTGAGGTCTTTAAGACATTTGGATTTGAGTTTTCTGCATGGGGATAGATATGGATCGATTTTAATTCTTTTACATGTTGACATCAAGCTAAGCCAGCACCATTTGTTGAAGATACCTTCTTTTTCCATTGTATAATTTTAGATTCTTTATCAAAAATCAGGTGTTCATAGGTGTGTAGAATAATATCTGGATAATTGATTGGATCCCACTGGTCAACCTCCCTGTTTTTATGACAGTACAAAACTGTTTTAATTTCTGTAGCTCTGTAATAGAGCTTAACATCAGGGATGGTGGTGGCTCTGGAAGTTCTTTTATTGTACAGGAATGTTTTGGCTTTCCTGGGCTTTTTTTTTTTTAAATATGAAGATGACTATCATTCTTTCAAGGTCTGTGATAATTTGTGATGAGATTTTGATGGGGATTGCATTGAATCTATAGATTGCCTTTGGTTGGATTGCCATTTTTACTATGTTGATCCTACCAATCTAAGAGCATGGGAGATCATTCCATTTTCTGGTATCTTCTTCAGTTTATTTCTTTGAAGACTTAAAATTCTTGTCAAATAGATTCTTCACTTCCTTGGTTATTGTCACCCCAAGATATTTTATGCTATTTGATGCTATTGTGAAAGGTGATGTCTCTCTGATTTCCTTCTCACCTTTTCATTTGTATATAGGAGGGATACTAAGATTTTTGAGTTGAACTTGTATCCTCTCACATCACTGAAGGTATTTCTAAGCTGTAGGTGTTCTCTGATAGAGTTTTTGGGTCACTTATATATGCTATCATACCATCTGCAAATAATGGAAGTTGGACTTCTTCCTTTCCGATTTAAATCCCCTTGATCTCCTTTTGTTGTCTTATTGCTATATCCAGAACTTCAAAATCTATGTTCAAGACATATGGAAAGAGTGGACAGCCTTGTCTTGTTCCTGATTATAGTGGAATCACTTTCAGTTTCTCTCCATTTGATTTAATTTTAGCTGTCAGCTTGCTGTATATTGCTTTTATTATATTAAAATATGTTCCTTGTATCCCTGACCTCTCCAAGTTCTTTATTATAATACTATGTTAGATTTTTCTCAAATGATTTTTCAGCACCTAATGAAATGATCATATTTTTTCTTTCAGTTTGTTTATATTGTGGATTACATTGATAGATTTTAATATGTTGAACCAGTCCTGCATGTCTTTGATGAAGCAGACTCGATCATGGTGGATGATTTTTTTGATGTGTTCTTATATTTGGGTTGCCTGTATTATATTGAGTATTTTTGCATCCATGTTCATTAATGAGACTGGTCTGTAGTTCTCTTTCTTGGTTTAGTCTTTGTGTTGCTTTGATATCAGGGTAACACTAGCTTCATAAAGAGTTTGGCACATGTCCTTGTGGCACGAATGAACATCCTTTGGATATATACCCAAAAGTGGTGTTAGTGGATCATAGGAAGGTTGTTTCCTAATTTTCTGAGAAATCACCACACTGACATTCAATGGGGCCGTACCAGTTTACACTCCCACTAGCAATGAAGGAGTGTTCCCTTTACCCCACAACCTCTCCAGCATAAGTTGTTATCAGTGTTTTTTGATCTTGGCTATTCTTACAGGTGTAAGATGGAATATTAGAGTTGTTTTGATCTGCATTTCTCTGACGACTAAGGATGTTAAGCATTTCCTCAAGTGTCTTTCAGCCATTTTAGATTCCTCTGTTGAGAGTTCTCTGTTTAGGTCTATACTCCATTTTTTATTGGATTATTTGTTCTTTTGATGACCATTGGCTTCAGCTTTTTGTATATTGTAGAGATCAGACCCCTGTCTGATGTGGGGTTAGTGAAGATCTTTTCCCATTCTGTAGGCTGTCATTTTGTTTTGTTGACCATGACCTTTGCTTTACAGAAGCTTTTCAGTTTCAGGAGGTCCCATTTATTAATTGTTTCTCTCAGTGTCTGTGCTATTGTGGTTATATTTAGGGACATATGCTCAACTATGTTCACAACAGCATTGTTTGTCATAGCCAGAACATGGAAACTACCGAACTGCACTTTGACCAAAGAATGGATTAGAAAAATGTGATATATTTACACAATTGAGTACTACACAGCAGAAAAAATAGTGGCATCTTCAATTTTGCAAACAAAGGAATGGAGCTAGAAAACATCATTTTGACTCAGAAGGACAATTATCATAGTACTCACTCATAAGTGATTTTTAAACATGAAGCAAAGAAAACCAGCCCACCAATCCAAATCCCAGAGAACCTAGACAACAATGAGGACTCTAAGAGAGACATACATAGATCTAATCTACATGGGAAGTAGAAAAAGACAAGATCTCCTGAGTAAATTGGGAGCATGGGGACCTTAGGAGAGGGTTGAAAGGGAGAGGAAAGGCATCGAGGGGAGCAGAGAAAAAATGTAGAGCTCAATAAAAATCAATTTAAAAGAGAGCTTGGTAACGTTTTTTCTGTTTCTATTATGTGGAACATTTTGAGAAGTACGAGTATTAGCTCTTCTTTGAAGTTCTGGTAGAGTTCTGCACTAAAACCACCTGGCCCTGAACTTTTTTTATTGGGAGTTTCTTTGATGACAGCTTGTATTTCCTTGCCATTTATAGGTCTATTTAAATTGCTCACCAGGTCTTGATTTAATCTTGGTATATACTATCTCTCTAGAAAATTGTCCATTTCTTTATATTTCCCAATTTTGTGGAGTACAGATTTTTGTAGTATGACCTAATGATTCTCTGAATTTCTTCAGTGTCTGTTGCTATGTCCCACTTTTTATTTCTGATTTTGTTAATTTGTATGTTCTCTGTCTACCTTTTGATTAGTTTGGATACAAGTTTGTCTATCTTGTTGATATTCTCAAAGAACCAGCTCATTGTCTTATTGATTCTTTGTATTGTTTTCTTAGTTTATATTTTGTTGATTTCAGCCCTCAATTTGATTATTTCCTATCTTCTAGTCCCCCTGGGTGAGTCTGCTTCTTTTTGCTCTGGAGATTTCAGGTGTGCTGTTAAGTCACTGTTGTGAGCTTTTTCCATTTTCTTTAGGTGGGCACTTATTGCTATGAAATTTTCTCTTCTCACTGCTTTCATAGTGTCCCATAAGTATGGATACGTTGTGCCATCATTTTCATTGAATTCTAGGAAGTCTTTACTTTCTTTCTTTATTTTTTCCTTGACCCACTGGTGGTTCAGTTAGTTTATTTTTTCAATTTTCATGAATTTGTATGCTTTCTGGGAGTATTATTGTTGTTAAATTCTAACTTTAATCCATGGTGATCTGATAAGACACAGGGATTTACTCCATATTTTTTTGTTATCTCTGGAGGTTTCTTTGTTACCAAGTATGTCAATTTTAGAGATTCATGAAGTGCCGAGAAGAAGGTATAATCTTTTGTGCTTTGGTAGAATGTTCTGTATATGTCTTTTAAATTCATTTGAGTCATGACATCTGTTAGTTATCTTATTTCTCTGTTAAATTTCTATCTGGTTGAACTGTCCATTGGACAGAGTGGAGTTTAGGAAGAAGGCCCACTTGTTTTCCCAGCTGCCCAGAACCACAGAAATTGTATTAATTAAAACACTGCTTGCCCCATTAGTTCTAACTTCTTAATTGGGTAACTCTTATATTAATTCAACCCATTTCTATTAATATGTATATTGCCACATGGCAGTGGCTTACTGACAAAGATTCTAACTGCTGTGTGTCTCAGGTGGAGGACCCATGGCTTCTCCCTCTGCCTCTACTTTCCAGCATTCTGTTTTGTTTTTCCCACCTAGCTCTGTTCCCCTATGGCTCTGCTATATGCCCAAAGCATTTCCTTCATTAGCCAATGAACACAACACATAGACACATGGACCTCCTACACCATTTCCCCTTTTCTGTTTAAATAAAAAGGAAGGCTTTAACTTTAACATAGCAAAATTACACATAACAACACAGATATCAAGTAAGAATTGCAGTTACAATATTTATATCTACATTATCTTTTATCTTAACTAAGGAAAATTATAACTATAAATTCTTCAACTCCATCAAAAACTCCAGAAGAATATGATGTTACCAAAGTAAACTGGAAGTACATTGTAAGCAACTTCCAAAACTCCAGAAATGACAGAGACATCTCACTACCTGGAGAGTAACCCAAAGTTTTTCTGTACTTTTGGGGCATCCATCTTCTGCCTACAGGGCCATAGTATCCGTCAGAGTTTACCATGAAGCAGGAAATTGCAAAGACAGTTCAGTCATTTTTTTTCTGTATCCTGTAGAATGTCTTACAGACTCTTTCATTAAGTAGGAACCCCAAAGGATCATCTCACCTTTAGGCAAGTTCAGCAGTCATTTCTCTGCAGGCCATGTGTGTCCAGTGAAGCAGTCCAGGCAACAACAATTTCTTGTCCAAATGGCTAACCAAGTCCATAAGGAGCCTCTTCGATGCCCATCTTCCTCTTGAAATAGCTTGTGCTGCCAGGAGCAGATGTGTCTCATTGTCATGAAAAGTCCTAAGTCATTAAACATTTTAAATGCCATATTTTGAAGGTCTCTGAAGGATTTGAATAATATCTAACTAGCCAAATAAATCTTTATATATCTAGAAAACACAACTAATATGACTACAATCTTGACTATTATAGATGACTATAAACCTACATTTCTTAATTATACATTACATTTTTATATGAACCACACAAACACAATAATACCTTAATCAAGGGCAGAAATGTACAGTATAACAAAATTTACTTTAAATTTGTATCAATAAACCAAGATCTGTACCAAAGCAAATTATTCATATATATATCATATCCCCCTTTAAATGTAAACAAACATTTATAAACTATATTTTGGAATATGGGCATAGATTTGTCCATACTATTTCCTGCTGTTTGGGGGCACTGTTAATCAGGTCTTTCATGGTGTATCCTATGTGCTAGATTCATCTCAGTCAGCAGTTGGGCAAAGTAATTTTTTGAGGGTGTTTATAGAAACCTTTCAGGCTGATGTTGTCTATAAAACCACATTGGTCTGAAAGGATTCCACAAGTTCTCATTTTCTGTAGAAACAAGAGAATAACTTTTCCAAGCAACATATCCTTAGACTCAAATTTGAAAGTCATGATAACTTTATAATATACATGCTGATTTAGCTTTGCAGCCTGTAGAATGAAATGTTTCTCTGTACTTAGCTCCTTCACAGTCAAAAAATTCAAAGAAGACACAGTAATACACATAATCCAGACTATCTGTGAATTTTCTATTTTTATGTGGTGTAAATAATTTTTAACCCTTTTAATCTATGACCATCTGCACTCTGTCTCTTTAAAGACTTTACCTTTTTTTTTAAAGCATTAGCTTTATTTCATGACTATCTATACTTTTTTCTCCTCTCTTCCAAGCCTACATACATTTATCCAACATTATGACCCATTTAGATTTCTTTTATGTTTGAATCTGTATTCATTGCATTATCTGTAATTCTCTACTGTCTTGAAGAGCTTTAAAAATGGTAAGCAGCTTGGTTGCAGCTGTTCTGAATGCTGGGTCCACCTCTCTCCAGTTTGAAAATAGTGGAGGCTCTGGGGCTACCAGGTAGTAGCCGCACTCGACACTGTAACTCTGAGAATGAGTGTATGGTACATAACTCTTTTTATCTGAGTAATAGCTAAATCTGCCATGTAGCACACTGCATGGCCTAGAAACATTGGTGGAAGCAATCTGCCATGCTCTCCCACCTGTGCAAATGAATTAGACCTGATCCTGCCACCTGCCCAGGTGGGGACCACTCAGCTGGTCTCAGCTATTTTCCTTAAGCAAGCTGCAGCAGTCTGCTCACAAATCCCACTCTGTCTCCAAAAAAGCCAGAGGTCATGCTGGCAGCATAGCCCAGAATGCTGGCATTTTAAAATGGCTGTAGCTTCTTTCTTGCTACAGCTGAATCTCTTGAAGGAGTTGTGGCAAGCTACCAGCAAATAGCAAAAAGCTGTATTAAACTCTGTATTATCTTTTCTATAATTGATTTTCAAGACCTCTAAGGTTTTATATAGATTTAGCTAGCAGCACACATTGGAGCACCAATTTGTAGGAGGAGGCCCTGCTTGTTCGTCCTGGCTACCCAGAACCAAAATAATCACACAGAAATTTTATTAATTAAAACACTGCTTAGCCCATTAGCACTAGCTTCTTATTGGCTAACTCATATTAATTTAACCCATTTCTATTAATCTATATATTGCCACATGGCTGTGGCTTACCAGCAAAGATTCTATTCAGCATCTGTCTCAGGCTTCTCCCTCTGCCTCTTCTTCCCAGCATCCCATTTTGTTTTTTTTTTTTCACCTAGCTCAGTTCCCCTATAGCTCTGCAATAAGCCCAGAGCATTTCCTTTATTAACTAAAGAACGCAACACATAGGAAGAAGGACCTCCTACAGCAGTGGAGTGTTGAAGTCATCTACTATTAGTGTGTGGGGTTTGATGTGCAATTAAATTTTAGTAATGTTTCTTTTACATATGCTTTTGTATTAGGGGCATAGATGTTCAGGATTAAGACTACTTCTTGATGGATTGTTCCTCTTATGAGTATTAAGTATTTTTCAACTCTTCTGATTGATTTTAGTTTGACATCTGTTTTGTTGGATATTAGAATAGCTATACCCACTTGTTTCTTAGGTCCATTTGTTTGGAAAACCTTTCCCTAACCCTTTACTCTGAGATAATGTCTGTCTTTGAGGTTGAGGTGTATTTCTGGTATACAGTAGAATGCTGAATCCTGTTTTCATATCCATTCTTTTAGCCTGTGTCTTTTTATAGGTGAATTGAGTACATTGATATTAAGAGATATTAAGGACTAGTGGTTGTTAATTCCTGTTATTTTTTGCTAGTAATATTGTGTGTTTCTCTTCTTTGGGATATGTTTGTGGGGGGTTATCTGTTGCCTGTGCTTTTGTGTGTTGAGTTAGCTTCCTTGGCTTGGGGTTTTCCTTTTAGTACTTTCTGTAGGGCTGGGTTTATGAAAATATATTTTTTAAATCTGGTTTTGATATGGATTATATTGTTTTATCCATTGATGTTAACTGAAAGCTTTGCTGAGTATAGTAGTCTGGGGTTTTATCCCTGGTCTCTTAGTGTCTTCAGCACATCAGCCCAGGACCTTCTGGCTTTCATGGTTTCCATTGAAAAGTTGTGTGTACTTCTGATAGGTCTGCATTTATATGTTACTTGTCCTTTTTCTTTGCAGCTCTTAATATTCTTTCTTTTATTTAGTATTTTTTTATTTTGATTATTATATGGGGAGGGAACTTTTTTTGATGTAGTCTACTTGATGATCTGTAAGCTTCTTGTACCTTCATAGGAATACCCTTCTTTAGGTTGAGAAAGGTTTTTTTCTATAATTTTGTTGAATATATTTTCTGTACCTTTGAGCTGGAGTTCTCCTATTTTCTCTACAGCAACTTCAACACCTGAAATTCTTTCTTCTATCTTTTGTGTTCTATTGGTTATACTTGTCTCTGTAGTTCCTGTTTGTTTACCCAGAATTTCCATATCCAGAATTCCCTTTGTTTGTGTGTGTTTTTTTTTAATTGCCTCTATTTCAGTCTTCAAGTCCTGAAATGTTTGCTTCACCTGTTTGATTCTTTTTTTCTTGGTTTTCTTTGAGGGAATTATTAATTTCTTCCAATTTTTGTTTGTCTTTTCCTCCATTTTTTAAGAGAGTTTTTCATTTCCTCTTTAAAGGTCTCCATTTTCATAAAGGTAGGTTTGAAGTTGTTTTCTTCTCTTATTCTGGGTTAGAATGATCAAGTCTTTCTATTGTGTGACCACTGGTTTCTGCTGTTAACGTGTTGCTTTTCAGGTTGTTTGATGCATTTTGCATTGGCACCTGCCCATTCCTTCAAATGAGGCCAACAGTGTCTTTGCTTCTTGGTCCATCCTTGAAGTTGCTTTCTGAGTGTTTGGGAATTTTTCTTGGTCTGCTATGTACTGTCAATGTCTGTGTTTCAAGAAATTTTTGAGGTCTCTGTATGCCAGCTCTCTAGGTCTCCTCTCCTGGTTTACCCTCTCCATTCTTTCTCTTGGTTCCCTCAGTATTGTAGCAAGCTCTTGGTCTCCTCCATATTGTAGGAAGATGTGTTTCAGATTTCCACTGATATTGCAGAAAGATAGGCAAGTTTGGGGGTGGGATGAAGCTAGTAGTTTGCAAGGACAATTGAATGGGGTTGGGTAATGGGAAAGTCTAACTGCAGAGAATTCTCCTGCTGACTGGCTGGATGGCCAGAAAAGCTGAGGGAGTTGAGCCTGGGGTTTTGTCCCACTCTGGAGGTCCTAGAGAGTGGGGTGTCCTGCCATGTAATTTGTAGCAAGAGGAGCGTGCAGTGTTCCTGGTGCCCAGCTAGCTTAACCCCCGAAATAGTTACACAGAAACTGTATTCACTTAAATACTGCCTTGTCCATTATCTCCAGCCCCTTATTGGCTAACTCTCACATATTAATGCAACCCATTTCTAATAATCTGTATGTCACCACGAGTTCGTGGCTTACTGGGAAAGATTCAGCGTGTCTGACCTTGCAGCTTCATGGTGGCAGCTCTCTGTCTCCTTCCCAGCATTCTGTTCTCTTTTTCCCACCTATCTAAGTCCTGCCCTATAAAAAGGCCAAGGCAGTCTCTTTATTTAACCAATGAAAGCAACACAAATGCAGAAGGACCTCCTACACCAGTATTTTCCACTCACCTCTTAAGTACCCTTAGTATTAGAGCAAGCTGTGATTTAGAGTTCCACTGAGGTTGAAGTTTGGGGGTGGGGAGGGGCTAGTAGATTGGAGTTTCAGATGGATGGAATTGAGTAATAGGGTAGCCAACGTCCAGGAAACACTCCTGCTGGCTGGCTAAAAAGCCAAGGGAGTTGCGGGAGGTGCCTGGAGATTTGTTACACTCTGGAGGTTCTAGGTGTCTTGTTCTGGGTGTCTTGCCACATGGATGTTCACTCATCTCTTAAGTACCCTAGTATTGGAGCAAGCTGTGTTTCAGGGACCCACTGAGTTTGCAGCAGGATAGGCGAGTTTGGGGGTAGGGTGGGGCTAGTATCTTTGAGAGTTTGGTGGATGGGGTTGGGTGTTGGGGGATCCTACCTGCAGGGAACTCTCCTGATGGCTTTCTAGAAAAGCTGAGGGAAGGGAGACCATGATGGAGAAAAAAATATTGAAAATTCCATATCTGAGTCTCAGAGCAGTAGTAGAAAGTATTTCTACGGATCAGCAGCTGAAATATATTAATGGAGATGGGCTTGAAGGGATGCCTGAGATGGCTGGTGAAAAAGAACTAAGATGGGACAACTCCAGGAGACAGAGTTCTCTGAGTAGGAAGTTAAATTTGGAGGAAGGGCTTCTACTAATTTATATCTGAGCCCTGGTGATTCCTAGGCTACAATTTATGCTCTTGGGAGAAATGGGGCTATCTGAGTGATTGTGTACCTAATCTGGAGTCTACTATGTTTCCTGTTTTATGTCTAAAAGTTCTTATTAAGCTGTATCAAGATATGGAATTTCTCAATCACCAATAGGCCTAATATCCCTTCAGAATTGAATGGCCCTGAGGTTGTCAGAAATTGTGGAGATGCTGAGATGTGGAAATCCTTGGGTGTTGCTGAACATAATCTATAATTAAGTCTGGTCCCAAGCCTCAGTACATTTTCTTGTGAAGTCTCTGTAACTTCAACATATTTTTTAAATAAACAAATAAACTTAGGTAAAACAAACTGGAGTGTTAGAAATATAACCCCTTCTCTGGTGTCTGTTAATGTAACAGCTAACAGTAATAACATATACCATTAAGACAAACAAAGAAAATGATTACTTAGGCATTTCCCATGAACTCTGTGGCAGAATGGGTCAAGGCATAAAAGAAAGAATGTGTAGATCCAAAGGGGATGAATATCCATGGAAGAGGTGAAACTGAAACCTCAGTGGCTTCTGATCCTTATCTGTCCACATATTTCCACTGAAATGTATTTCCTTCTGAAAGCATAAGTCAGTTTAAGTTCATGACACCTCATTAAACCCTCAAATGGAGTAAGACATGCCTTTCTAATAGCCATCTTATATTCTACTTAGAAATAGCATGAAGTTTTTTACATATGCCAAGACTTAATATGCAAAGTATTTGAAGGGCATAAGAACTTGGACATTCCAGTTTAAATACTTAGCATAACTTTTCTGAGTTTTAATGATTTTCAACAAAATAAAAAATTCAGAATTCTCTGAAAATATTTTCAACTATGTACATATTTTATTCTGAATCTAAAACACTCTCTACTGTATCATGTATTTGAAGACTTTGTTATGTGTCTTTTGGCAATGCAATTGGGCAAGGGCACCAAGTGGGGTGATTTGGAAAAGGTGTACACTCTGTAGGAGATGGACCTAACAGAGGAAGAGGGCAACTAAGGGACGACCCTGAGAGGTCATATACAATCCATGTTGTAGGAGGAGGAAGCTGCTTTTCTTCCTAGCCACCCAGACCTGGAACCAGACACAGAAACTATATTAATTGTAAAAATGCTTACATTTTTACAATGTAAAATAGCTTAAATATATGTCTAGCTCAGTCTTATATCTTAAATTAACCCATTTCTATCATTTTATATTATGTTGCAAGGCTTGTGATTTACTGGTAATGTTCCAGGGCCTCTGTCTTCTTTGGCAGATATGTGGCATCTCCCTGAATCTGCCTTCTTTCTCATCTATCTCTGCTTTGAATTCCTGCCTTGCTCTATTCTGTGCTTCAATATGGCCGAAGCAGCTTCTTTATAAACCTCTGATAATAAAACATATTTACAACATACAGAGAAAATCCTACATCACCTCCCCTTCTCTGTATAAATAAAAAAGAAGTTTTTAACTTAACCATAGTTAAATTTCATATAACAAAACAAGTATGATACAAGAATTAAAATGACAATATTTATATCTACTATAACTTCTATCATAACTAAGATAGTCTCTAATTATAAATATCTATCTTTAGCTCCATTAAAGACCACAGAAGGATATAATATTACCTAAGTAAACAGGAAGTGCATTGTAAGCAACTTCCAAAACTCTAAAATTGAAAAAGATGTCCTGTTGCCTGGACAGTCACCCAAATTTCTTATCTAATATTGGGGCATTCATCCATTTACAGCCTAAAGGCCCATAGTATTTTGCAGACTTTTCCATGAAGCAGGAAAAAAATTTCAAAGACAGTTCAAACTATATTGGCTTTCCCTCAGTCACTTTCTTTTGTGTCCTGCAGAATGAATGGCAGACACTTTCATGAAGCAGGAACCCTGAAGGACTATCTCAACTTCTTTAGGAAATTCCAGCACTCATTTTTCTGTAGTTCCTGCATGTCCAGTTTATACAGCAATACCATCAAGCAGTCCAGGAAAGAGCAATTTCTTGCCCAGATGGCTAATAAACTCCATAAGGAGTCTTTTCAATGCCCATCATCCTCTTGGAGTAAACTGGTTCTTCCAGGAGCATATATATCATGGCCATAAAAAGTCCTAAGTTCTTAAAATATTTTAAATATCATATTCTGTTAATCTTTGAAATGTTTGAAAAATAACTATTCATCTAAAATATACCTTTGTAGATCCAGAGAACCTAACTAACATGACTACAAGCTTGACTATTATAGATGACTCTCTATTAACCTATATTTCTTAATAATATATTGCATTTTTAAGTGAGCTACACAAACACGATATGTCAGTCAAGAGCAAAAGTATACATATAACAAAATTGACCTTAAATTTGTGGCAATAGACCAATATCCATACCAATACCAAGTATTCATCTCTATATCATATCCCTCTTTAAATATAAAAAAACATTTATAAACAATATTTGGGAATTTGGGGATAGTTCTCTTTAAACTGCTTTCTTCTTTTTGTTGGGTGAAGTATTTGGGAGTTCTTAGAGACCTTTCAATGTTCATTAGTCTGGAAGCATTCCACAGGTTCTCATCTTCTGTTGAAACAAAAGCAGAACCTCTATTCCAAAACAACATATGCTTAGGCCCAAAATTTGAAGTCAAGATACCTTTAAAATACATATGTACGTTTAGATTAGCAGCCTCCATAATCAAATATCTATCTGTAGTAAAAATTCAAAGAAAACACAGTAATATGCATAATCCAGACTCTCTGTATATATTTGTTTTTTAAGTGGCTTATTTTTCTTTAATTCTTTAATTTATGACAGTCTGTATATTGTCTCTTTAAAGACTTTGTTTTATTTTTTCTATGTTATTTTTCTTCTTTTTCTCAAGCCTATGTGCATTCTTTAAACACACTCTAACCCATTCAGAGGTTTATTTCTTTCCGACTTCATCTTTATTGGATCTCTTTAATTGTTTTCTGACCAGGAGCACTTTAAAATGATAAGAAGTGTGGTTGTGGCAGCCCTGGATTCTGGCTCCAACTCTCTCAGACTTTGAATGTGGTGGAGGTACCTAAACACCAGTTCTGGTACCACCAGGTGGGAATTGTGCTCACTATCTCAACTCTGGTAAGCAGTTGGCCCATGCTGCCACCAAGTAACTTTCAGCACACTGCCCACAAACCAATGCAAGTGCTTGGCCTCCTGAAAGAGCCAGAGCTATTCATGGAACTAGCACAAACCAAAAAGCCTTCTTAAAGGAACCATGCAGTATTTCTTGATACCACTAAGTTTGGAAGCATTCTCCTAAAGCAATCATGCTTCTGCTTGCTTCTAGCAAATATAAACCACATGAGAGAATGCTGCTTCCATGAAGCTGAGCTTAACTCAGTTGTGTGTGTGTGTGTGTGTGTGTGTGTGTTTATGTGTGAGAGGGTCTAGAATTCTTTCCAAGCTCTCTAACACTTCATGTGGATATATTTGCCCACATTGTGGCACTATTCTGTAGGCAGAGACAGTTTGTTCCTTTCCCAGCTACCCAGACCCAAAATAATCACACAGAAACTACACTAATTGCAATATTGTTTGGCAAATAGCTTAAGCAAATTTCTAGCTATCTGTTGCATCTTAACCCATTTTTATTATTTTTTTTGATTCTTTTTTTCCATACATTGTTTTGTTTTATTTTTTCCATTCAAAAACATAATAAAAGAAATAAATTTTTTACCTTTCTTCCCCTTCTCCCGGTCCCCTCCCACTACCTCCCCACCCCTCCTCCCTCCCCCTTCTTCCTTGAAAGAGGGCATGGTGCCCTGCCCTGTTGGAAGTCCAAGGCCCACCTCCATCCCTCCCGGCCTAGGAAGGAGTGCATTCAAAAAGACTCGGTTCTCAAAAAGATAATACATGCAGAAGAGATAGGTCCTGGTGTCATTGTTAATGGGTTCTCCATCTGCCAACTTTCGCCGCCACATTCAGAGAGTCTGGTTTGATCATATGCTCATTCAGTCCCAGTCCAGCTGGATTGGTGCACTCCCATTAGTTCAGGCACACTGTCTCAGTAGGTGGACCAGCCCCTCACGGTTCTAACTTCCTAACTCATCTTCTCCCACCTTCTGCTCTTCAACTGCACCTTGGGGGCTCAATCCATTGCTCTGATGTGAATGTGGGTCTCTGTCTCTATCTCCATCCATCGGATGAAATTTCTATAATGGTAATCAAGATAATCATCAATGTGACTATGGTACAAGGCTAGTTCTGGCACCCTCTCCTCTGCTGCCTGAA